>JABASF010001689.1:0-19961 GCA_019776145.1 Harlomillsia oculata
AAAAATGCCTAAAGTATGAATCATGAATCACATTGAGTGCACTTAATGTAACTGCAAAAATCTGACTTGTAGTTTATAGTATAAGTACCTGATTTAAAAGATTACATAGTAATTTAGTAATACCTTTAAGTGCTGTTTGGTTCACATGCTGACTCACAACTTTGCCAAATGTGGACATGGAAATATTGATTGATTCTAAGTCCACTACAGTGTATACACATGTCAAAAACTCTTGCACTGCAACAAAATGCAACTGGTTGATAATTCAACCTCAGCCTATTTTTGATTGTTGTTTAATCCATCACTTGTTGTTTGGCCATTCTGATCCCCTATTTGACATTATTGTGATTACTGATTATACGTTTCCTTTGTTTCAAATGGGCCGATACGAAAATTCACAAGACAAATAAACAAAATGCAAAGTCTTAATCATTTCTTAGAACGGCCACACCAAGCACTCAAGCGAAATTATTAAGTAATGTTGTATTATATCTTATTTATGATTAGTGCCTCTAAAATACTGCGTAGTGACGTTAAATTCCTTTTTAAATGCATATAAAACGGGTTTACTTTTACAGGAAATATTATTTTTTACAGAAGGTAACAAATAACGATTGAGCGTACAATACAGCTATTTCTATTAATTACCTACACAATGGCACGGGCTTGGGGAGATGTGCGTCTTTTTAGCCGTAATAGTTTTTATGACGACTCCCAAAACCGTCATTTAAATCGTTTTTTATAGCGTTATTGACAATATCAAGAAATTACGACTAATTTTATGCAAATCATAGCGAATTTGCATAATTTGCATATTTGGAAATTTTATGTCTGTATTATACCTGAGTGATTTTGACTTTTTGCTGACACCGTTCAAACAAGGTAAAATATTCAATGTTCGTAGTGTGACTTTGCTGGCATTACGAAAGAAGACCAGAGAACGCACACACCGCAGACATCTTTGAAACTTTGTCGTACAGACTATGTCAAATGTCAGGTGGACTCTTGTCAAGTGAGTAAATTAAACAAGGCTTTGCTAGTAAAACTTTAATGCGTGACGACACCAAAACACCAACAAAGTCCAACCTTTTTTTGCTAATTGATCAACGCACGTGCCGGAGTTGAGACAGTAAAGTTGGCATGTTGTCAGCAAACATGCGCGGAAAATCATGTAAATTGCGAATGTTTAAGAATTGTCATTAAGACGCACCTTACAGGGGACAACTAGGGTGTACCGACTACTAGCAAAACAAACAGTATTGCATAAAATACAATGCTTAGCAAAGCTTTATAATAAAAGAATAATAGTTTCGTCAAATGATTATTTTACATCCATATTAACGCAATCCCAAGTTCATCAATGAAGATGCACACACACCACACACAGCTCTTTCCTTAAATGATATGAATTGATCACGCAATAACTTGACTGTCAATATCACAATCGATCCCTAACTAACCAGTTCACCTTTAACGAACTATAAGGAACAGCGAAACAGCAGCCACTGTGATTGTTTTGGATCTAATGGCTTCCATTTGTACGGCATGCATGTAACAGCCAAGCCACAATCACATAAGCAAAACAATTTATGTTTTAAACGTGTTAGTCAGCAATGCCAAAGGGGTCAAATGACAATTTTTCCTATATACAGAAAACGTTGTTTGTCAAAAAGTCCCAAGTTTGGTGACGGACTTTCTTTCCTATAAATCCTGTAGCCTTATAAGTTGCTCGTTCCTTGTCCGTGCTCGTCTGTCGTCTGCCACTGAAAGCTCGCGAAATGGTAAATGTCGACCACCAACAGAATACAAAATTTCTGCTCTTCGCCAAAGACTAATGACAAACTAAAAGACATTCCATTTGTGTCGTGTCGTCGTGTGATACAAAGATTGAAGGCGAGAGCAGATGACTCAATGATTTAATGGCTTGTTGACCCAGACACAGAATGTCAGAACGGAAGGGGTTTGCCTCAATCTATTTTCAGGGTTCTTTCTCACATAATCTGTATAGGTGACAAAATGATATAGTTCCAGTGCTCACGTTAGTGATATATGTCCAGTAACGATATCGAATTACTTAGTTAGTGCAAGTGTAAGATGCAACAGCATTTAATCATGGAAATCAAATATCTAATGGAGTTTGGAATGGCTTCGTTCATACTGGACAAACGGTCCAGATCCAGATCCGTCCAGTCCAGACCTGCACACTGTACAATTGAAGAGTCTACCACAGATCGTTCGAATTTTAATGAGGAGAAATCTCGTAAACCATTATTAATTAATGGGACGACTTAAATTTATGTAAGTTGAGTAGATTGAGGATGCAATATTATGAATACGTCTAACTGAGAGTACGCTTAAAACATAGGGAAACGTAAAGCTTATTATGAAGCCCATTGAAGATGCGCTGGAATATAATTATATCTCAAAAAATTAGGTGGAAGACCCTCAGTTTTTGAGTACGACCATCCCACGTTTTGCTCAATGCTCTCACAATGATTATGCACGTCAGCATTCACACACGGTAAGTACCTTTTTAAGGTACAAGACTTGATAAGGCCAAGGGACAAGTTAGGTGAGCGGAGAACATACACACAACAAAGAAGATGAGTCGTTTGTCTGTCGTTATCGTTGGATGCTGTGTACATGAGAGTTGAGGAGCCTTATGACTTCATGCCGCATGACTTCGGCTTGGCCTGGCTGGCTGGTTGGACAACAACGACATGACGATGTCGTCTTCGTTATTTGCAAATTTGCAAACAGTGAAAGGATTGGGATGATGAGCTAGTCTACCTGAAATATCTTTCCTCTTTCTTTACCACCTCGGCCAAAATTTGCCTACAAAAGCGCCATGAGACATCTGATTGACCATCAATCGCTTTTTGTCTCTTCAACTGTGTTGAGCTGACTTTTTTGAGCTCTCTTCTTATCTAATTCTGTCCTTTCTTCCTCTTTAGAATACTCGCCATGTTCAAATACGTAAGTTACTAGCTCCGAATTTCCGTAGCCTTTATTTAATTTACAAAACCAATGAATCATTATCATTTTGCGTTATCGTAAACTGAAGTTTGTCTCCGAAGAGTTTGTGTATACAACAAGTGTGAAGCAAATCAAGCTAACAAAAGACAAAGGAAAATAGCTGTTTGTTTTGAGTTACCCCAGTAGGAACAAAAGTGTGAAAGCTTGTGATTGGACGCTGTGTTTGAATATAGTGACGAGAAGACTTCAATTTGGATAGCAAACATTGGATTGGACATTTAAATAGTATACGTAAGAGAAATTAATGTTTAAAAGTTAACATGTAAAACTGTTCGTTTGTCGACAGGTAATTTTTGCCATTGTTTTGGGCCTTGCTTTGGCTCGCCCTCAAGCCCCACAACAGAAGAACGATGAAGTTGCCATTGTCCGCTCCGAAAACGAAAATCAAGGAGACGGCACTTTCCATTGGGTGTCTGAACTATCTGACGGACAAAAGCACGAGCAAAGTGGCTACATCAAGCCATCCGATGACCCAGAGAACCCAATCCAGGTCATCCAAGGATCCTACCAATACTACTCCCCAGAAGGTGACCTCATTATGGTTAAGTACATAGCTGATGAAAACGGATTCCAACCCGAAGGTGACCATTTGCCAACTCCACCACCAATTCCAGAAGCCATCCAAAAAGCTCTAGAAATCATTTACAGAAATGCTGCAGCTCAGACCGCAGCAGCGAATAAGAAGAAGTAAATTAAGTTTCGACGACAACATCAATCAACGTTTACTCCGTACTCATTTACATGACCAAACATTGGTTTTCCTGATCTTTTTTCAACGCTCAACTCAACCAACGAAGAACTTATTTAAATGAACTCAAAATGGACTTTTTATATCGTAATATACTTTACATAACGTTGTTCTCCAAAATAAAAAAAATGTAACATTGTCAAAATCCCTCTTGAAGCAACTTTCACCACAACCTTCATTTTTTACTTTCATGTTTTATATATTTGCCATATTTTTTGTACTTGTGTTGTAGTCACGAAAAGGAGGGGTCAGTCATGGAGAAGAATGAAAGGAAATTGTAATAAACAATAAATATTGACCTTTTTTGACTTAAAAGCATACTTTGTGAGTTTTCTCATTTTTTCATATAATTATCATGAGGACAAATCGTTTTTCATTTTTCACCCAGTTTGCTGCTTTCACCTTTGCATCTTATCATTCTTATCTTCATCCAAAACAAACATGTTGAAACGAAAAATTTTTTTCTTACCTGTTCATCCTTTTCGTAAGCATTGATGCAATGGAAAACAAAATACGGATCCGCAGTGAGGAACTTGGATTTGAGAACATTTCCCGTCTCCTTCTCAATGATGACGAAACGATTCTACGAAAAATATAAAGCACAAAAATGCAATCTGATTGATAATGCACTTGTGAAATTCAATATAGCACGCACAAGTAACGTTTAATGCTAATACAATAGACAGCGCGTTTTTGTTTATCATTTATCATGTACAATCAGTTCTAAGAAGCAGAGCGAAGAAGATGAACCTGAAAGAAAATCCTATGGAATAATGCACGTTGTTATATTGCGAATTGTAATTCACACTTCACACTATCAAAAGCAAAAGGAATTGTAAAAGCCCGTCGTGTCAAAATATTGATTGTAACTTGATGATGAACACGTCTAAGGATTACTCGGACTGTTGGGTCCTCTAGGAATTTTGATTTTTTGAGCGCAGTTGCTGAAAAATTTATACAGTAAAAGCATAAAGTAGTATAGTTGTGATAAGTGAAACATTGTTCAAAACGCGAAGATGTTCAAAGCAGAGGAGAAGGATAAGAATGTGCGAATATAATACGAGATTCATTGACCCTGACACAAAGCTCACGACAGATGGAATATTGTTTACAACTGCCAAAGTCCAATGTGAAACATTTACCTTCTCAGTAGGTGTCCACTCGAACGTGTCCTTCAGAGCTTTTCCTTTGATTCCAATCTGAGCCAATTTGACACAGTTGATGAGCAGTGGTTGTTCCATGAAGATGACATAATTTTCCGTCATGGCGAATGTGTGAAAGTAAGTCAGGCATGTCTTCCACGATGACGGAAACGTCGCCACAACTTTGGCTTCTTTTAATGCTATCATCATAATTAAACAAATATCCAGATTTTCAGATTACGAATGTTGTGACATGAAAAAGAAATACTTGACAAGATTTGAACAGGTTATAGGCCTAGCGTAGCTTGGCGTATTATTTAAAATTGCATGGTTGCATCATTTGCAAGAACCGACCACGGTACTTAAAATCTACCAAAGTGAAAACCGGCTAACGATGTGTTAATGCTTGACTAATGAGCAAAATAATAAGACAAATAAATCTTGTTGTTATTGTTTAATCAAATCCGTGGAAAAAACACACTTTGTCAAAAAAAGTCACTTTCAAACTTTACTTCTCGAAAATGTGGAAACGGTAATAAATATGCAAATGTTTTTTGCAAACAATTAACCGTGAAATGCAAGGATTTGTAGATGAGTTTTATGTGCCTTAGCGGGGGGTGAGTTCAAACTGGTTAAAGTCATAAAACAGAGGGAAAAAGACATTTTATTAATTTGGTTTTTGAACAACTCAGCATCAAACAAGATGAAACAAAGATTTTTGGTTTGTTTTGCTTTCTTATCTCACGGTCAGTATGTAAGATAAGGAAATATCATAGCAAAAACAGACTGAAACAAGACGAAAACAGTGTGAACACAGGGGGCAAATTCACAATTTAGTATTTTGGGATTTATGAAGTTCTCTACCATTTGAAGTTGACATTTTGCCTTTTTTGCATGCTTGTAAGTTCCATTCATCCGTGTAAGTGGACAAGAGACAGACCTTTATGTTTCGTGTGTTTGTGATCATACATGGAGATAAGAGAGACAGAGTCAAATGACTCAAGAAAACTGTGGAGCTTTTGTGTCTCATCTTCCAATGTATCATGCACATAGAGTAAAAAAGCACACAAGGAGGATGATGACGATGCACTTCATTAACAAAGACTGCATGCATTATAAATCCCGATTGAGTAACTCACCCAAAAGAACGTGTGGCACAAAAGCAAAATGATTCTCCATTTGACTCTATACTAACATTTATGTTAAATAATATGAAGAACGGCAAAAATGAAACAGCAACCACCTTTAATTTTCTAACAATTCACCTATTCACCTTTTTGCTTCAGCTCAACATCGCATCTGATACGCACTTACCTTCCCTTGTTATACGTTTGATATCAAAGCGCATTTGCAACATTTGGCGAGTACTTATCATTTTCGTGAGTGTGAAGGTGCAAAACCACAAAAAATAAATGTGCGAGTGTCTCAAATCTGAAAAATGACTGATTAAATTACTGCAACAACAACCAGAAACTGCAAACATTGTCCATTCTCATATGCAAATGCAGGTGCAATATAAATTAATTATAAAAATGTGTTCCCTTTTGTGGTTCTATGGTTGTGTTACAACGACAAAACATTATTGCCTTTTGCCTTCGTTGCTTCATTTTAGATTTTTTTCCAATCGCCAAATCCCTCCAAAAATATTCAATTAAAAGCTGACAGTTGATGTATTGATTTTTATCGGGGATTTGTAATTTTTAAAAAATGACTCTTTCACAACTCAATCGGCACAGTTTCAAGACGGTGAACAAACGTACACACGCAAGCTATTTACGAACTTTTAAAAAATAAAGTTAGCCAAGCACAAAAGATCTGATCAATTTCCTGTTCCCATCCATTTTCATTGTATTCCATTTTGGCATTGTCAGGTTTTACATAATGAATGATCGGACTTGTTTGAAAAATTTGTTTGAAAAATGAGATTTGAGAAATTAAGTGAGTTGTAATCTTGTAATGAATTACGTACCATCAACAGCTTTGCCAGAGCCCACGGGTGGAATACGAATGACATGATATTTCAAGCCAGTAAGGATTGATGAACCGATGTTCCAAATCGTGCCGTCCTGGTCAGTGAGCGGATGTGCGCACATGAACATTGTCCCGCACAGTTTCATGTAATCGTGCTGCAAACCCGAAAAAATGTACAAATGACGCATGATGAACCTCATTGAACATTCCGAAGCAAGCCAAAGGAGCATTTAATAACAATAATATAACAATAAGCGTAATCATAATGATCATCATAATCAAATCATTGGCCACCCGCAGGTTCACGGAGAGTTGTTGCTTTACATGCACAATCGACAATCACCCCGAGGCCTTGTTTTTGCATTGCGAATCGTCGGTCGCCGGTCGCATGTCGCACTTTTTCTCACAACTCTCTTTTTATGTATAGTCTATAGTCGTAAGCGACCATTGTTCACAATAATGCTCACTGCTTACATGACTTGAGCAGTGTGACTTCATCTGACTTATTCAGCTTGAAATTGAAGTGTTCATCTTCACTTTTTGAGTTCATAACCAAAATGGCTTATTTGAGAGCACGCGTCACAGTTAAAAAAAAGTCCCACTGACACGACACATGCTCACCTCGTACACTTCAAAGGAGCTCAGTCCCATTCATTCTCTTTCTCCTCCTTGAATAAATTTCTGCAACATCTCTGTCGCAAATGAATTAAGTATAATCATAAGGAGACGAGTTTTGTAGTATTTTGCATCTCTCTCTCGTTTCTCATCTGCAAAAATATGACAAAAATTTGCTCACGAACAAGGCATGGGTTCATATTATAGACACAACGAGCACACGGTTTTTGTCTTTCACTTGTTTCCTTTAATATTACTAGTATTTTTGCAAAAGAGTTTGATCATAAAATTGTGTACTATTGCTTGAATGGCACGGACATATGAATGCTGATAATCTTTTACCTCAATTGCCACATTTGCATTGGCCCGAGCTCCTTTTTTGTACGGTTCTGTCATAAGTCATAATGCAAAAATAAAATGTACTTGCATACTGCATGCGGCTTAGGAATTTCGGCAAAAACGTACACGGTGACTGAACAGGTTGAGTGCATTGTTAAATCGCTTTAGAAGAAATCGACCAACTCTGATTTCTTTGTCGTTACAAAGACTTGCGACTTGCGACTGACCAAATCATGACAGGAAGAGAAAATATGTACTCTCATATCTCAAATGCACTTTGAAAACTTACCCGTCCTTTTGTGCTTAATGACTCACAGTCGATTGAGTGAACGAAGCAAGTTTCCGTAGCTGCAATCAACTCGTCTTCAATGCGGTATAGGGCGGCAACATTGTTGTCAGTCAGATCCGTTGGCACCTAAAGTCGTGGCCAAGATTCCAACAAAGTTATTTCAGTTCATTGAGGCAAGCAATTTGCTACTTCCTTCTCAAACTAACAGTACAAGCAGATGTATGAGTAACAACTTCGCTTTTCTTGCTGTTACATCGTTACATGTCATTTCATGCTTATGCTTGAATACACACTTACAAGTGTAGAAAAGACGCGAGCAAAAATGTTTTTGGTAGGATCTGGGTAGGCTTTCGTCCCAAATTCAGCATACACCGGTCGTTTGGCAATCATAGCTCTTCGATGTGCCTCAGATGGTAGTAGTTTTTGACTGTAAGTAGCCTATGAGGAATCATAATCATAATTGAAACAAAAACATGATGCATCTTTGATTGAGAATTTGAAATCTTGAATGACGACTGAACGTTTTAACAACTTTACGTCCAAAGTTCATGGAAATGAGCAAGCATAACTTGGTACGTAGGTAACACATATTTTGGCACGTAGAGAATGATGGATTAAGATTTAACCCACTGTTAATTTTAGATGAGGTTATTATTATAAATCAACCAACAATAGCAGAAGCAAGTAATACAACTGGTTATTGTTGGATTATATTTTGAGGTTTTGAGCGAAAGAGTTAAGTTTGAAATAGGTTGTTTTTGAGAAGCGTCAAAATAGATGAGTCTAAAATTTGGATGACTAAATTTAGGTATTTTGTATTAAGTAAGTAGAAATAGGAATCCTTGAGAGTTGTCGTTGAAAATAACTCGAGCAATAAGAGAAAGGAATCAGAAGTGTTGCTGTTTCCATTTTCCGCCTGCTTAGTAGAAATAGGCAAGGTAGCTTTGAGTAGGGCCAAAATATCCACGAACAAGTTTCTCACTACTCCCAAAATGCAAGCACCACAAATAAATGTTAGCCACCCATCTATCTTTAGTTGAGTAGAGCCCAGAGTCTCGCGTGCCCAAAAGAGACATTTGCAAAAATAACCCTTTCCAAAATAGCCCTTAGAGTACCAGAAATATATCAGTCCAAAATTACCAAATTTTATAAATACGTTTCCTTCCCTCAGCTAAAATTGAAAAGGCAAAACTTTGTTTACATCTCACTCAGTTAAATATAAAATCGCTTCCTTTTCCCATTTCTGCTAAAACGGTGTATAAGCGTGGCCTCCGTGTTAAAATTACACTAGGATAGTTTTCTGGCAGAAATAGCGTGTCCAAAAACAAACCAAAAAATATAAAACTAGCACTGAATACACTTTTATGCATCTGTTTCCATCTGGGCTTGTCCTGCATGTTTCATATCCTGATCGATTTCCCAAAAGTCATGTCAAATTATACGTAATCCTCTATCTGCCTCGTCGCTTGCTTAGTTCATTTCCTCGACTCCATCATATGCCTAATCTAACGTTTGAGCATCCTATCCTATCGCACATCAAAATCTTCAAGGTTCACTCACCGATTTCTTTCCAATGTCAATCTTGCACACCATTGCCAACCCATCTAAAAAATGATTCACTGTGAAGTTTTCGTCCAGGTCGAATAGTCCAGGTCCAAGTCGCATAAATCGACCTTCCAGCCATTCTGGAATCGTTCCTGCAGAAAAAAATTGTTGACATGTTGACAGCTCACGTTACATGAAATCAATTTTGGAATGCCCCTGCCCTGGTCTCTGCAGCACTTCCGAGTGTTCCGAGTACACTAATTAAGTGTCAGTATACGTCATAGGCCTCATAGGCTTTGCCCACTCATAATACTATAATTGAGCCCTTTTCCAAATCCGCTAATTACACCGCAAGAACTGTCATTTTCTTTTCCTAACCGCAATAATTTCATTTCATAGCTGCTTCAGTACTCAAAGTGAAAATCAATACTACATCATTGGTTCTCTATAAGGAAAATGAACACTTTCATTCTTTATAAAGCCCTGTTGTACAGTAATTTGAACCAGACAGAAGTCCAGACGTACATTATGTGTTTTTCTTGCTGGCTGATGCAATGACACGTAATTACCTTATTATCTTCTCGTGCTTACTGCCACAAATTCATGTTTGCCATGCTAATTATGATCACCACAATTTATTTGCTATTTGTAATTTGTCGCAAGGATGTTGTACAGTGTTTGTAATACACTCATGTAAAGCAGCTCACAAAATCCATTCATTCGTGAATACAAAGTTATAATGTTCATATTGAGAAAAAAATGGGACACCCGAAAACAATGAGTAATTGGTTTTCATAACTTTTGGCTCGTGCGTGCCAATACCACTCCCAAAGTCGTTAAGTATTTTTGTTCATTTGCATTATTCCACATTTAAACATTTGGTAGTCCACTCATCGTAACACGAATAAACGGCATTGTCAAGGTTTTTCACTAGAAAAAGATGTTTTTTTTGGATAGCAAAAGTAGAAGCAGTACCGTACTTTCTCATACGAATGAATTCCTCATGTGTCAGCGAGAATGCATTTCATTGATGAGTACAGGTGAGCAAAAGGAACAACACATTCACTGTCATACTTTGAAAACTGATGGGGTAATCATCAGGTCACGAAGACCAGGTCACGAACAACAACGGCGTGGTTCAGCTACTATGCTATTTGCTTTTCCAAATTTTTGCCATTGCATCTGTTTACATGCATCAAAATGCACTCATCAATCTCTCAAGGCTTTGATTATGACCAACTGACACTACAAATCAAATCAACCAAATACTGCTCACTATGAATCCAAACCTATTATTTTTCTGTCTGTCACATTTAATCAGTGACATGTCTCTCAGCGTGAAAATGGCCACGCGCTGTATCTTGACACTGATTTTTCCTTATTATTATTTTCTTATTATTCCTTTATTCCGTATTTTATGCTTCTTTTGCTATTATATACTAAAGTTCCATTATTCATTTCTGTCATTCGCATCAATTCGTGCATTTTTGTTCCTTTATGTTATTACTTTGTATTCCTGAATATCCAAAATATGACATACGACACACCACAAAAAATACGTATTATTTTCAGCTATAATTTATAATGGTTTTCATAGAATTTTATTGTGCTCGTATCAGAAATCGGACACAATAGCGTGTCTGACATATGGTAGAGCAACGGTTATTGATCACGTTCCAAATATCAATTTGACTTGCATTACATCAAAACTATCCCGTTTTATGATGACATGTAATGCGAAAAGCAACAATATGGACAGCAGCATCATACAAGTAATACCTTTTCTATATAAGGTACTCGTTACCTCGTTATAGAAGCCTTATTTCATGTAAAAATGAATATTTTGTTCATAAGTAACCCTCTTGTATTTTTAATCTTTAACCATTACTGCTGCTATGGCCTATTGCTGGCATTCACAATACTTTTAATCGAACCTTTCGAATGTTGTCGTACATTTGCATGAAATCTATGCATATAATGTCAATTAGAGAGGAGACGTGACTAGTTGCCGGTTTCCAAGCATCTGTGGATGCAACCCTGCGTTTTATATACTAATGCAACCCTCAGAAAGTTTTGGATGATGGAATGGAAGTAATAGCAAAATGCAACGATGATTGTTTGGATGACAGACATGTGAAACAATGTTTAATCCTCCTTAGGTTACGAACTCTATCTACGCACTGTCGAAAGAAGCACTATGGTAGAATTAGTGTCAGACTATTTTCCCATTAGTATTCTAAAGAAGTAAAGTTGCAAAGACGCCTGTCTGTGTTGGCTGTTGAGCTGTGATCATAAATGGCTAAAAAAGTAAAAAGGGAAAAGGGAAGGATATCGCACCAGTCATTCGATTTGTGACTTGTCAGTTACGCTTGGGAGATTGTGTTGCTTTATTAGAATTTCAAATATGATAAGAACCAGAATACCAAAACTATGTTTGAAAAAGTGCTGGAGAAAATCAGTATAGTGTCATTCATAAACCCGCATCTGGCGTGTACGATTGGTGTGGAACGAACTTTGGAATGATAAGACACATGTAAACGTCAGACCTGAGAATGCGACAGCTCACCCCACTACCTCGTCTCAACATATCTTAACCGTCTACAGCCAAGTTTCAATGGATTCTCACGCTCTGGAACTGTGATCCTTACTTTTATCAATAGGAAGTCAAAAGTTCACAAGTTTAAGGTCATTAGGGCAGCTATTACAGTAACTGCAGGCGCCACTTTATTTCATTATGTTCCGTATCGCTCCGATAACTATATATGGAATTTTTAGAAACACAGATTCCTATTTTAATCATTATAAGTGAGTCTATAATGTCTAATCCAATTATAAACGTTCATTAGGCAAACCGGATGTTAGTTGATTGCGTTAAAAAGAATTAAATGGGTTCCAATTTTTTACGTTTGAGCTTTTTTTATCATGAAAATCATGTTGAAAACCGGACGTTAGTTGATTGCGTTAAAAAGAATTAAATGGGTTCCAATTTTTTACGTTTGAGCTTTTTTTATCATGAAAATCATGTTGTACAAGAAAAGGCCAAAACACAAATGAAGACAGGTCCTAATTCTTAACTCAATTTCAATGTCAGGTTGTGGACTCCTCGACTTAAGTCAAAAAAAGCTTAAGAAATCCCAGATTCAGCTTGCCTGTAACAGCTTTCACGTTGCGCTGCATCTGCATTGCATCAACAAAAAATGTGAGCACATGTTGGCAGAATGTTGAACATTAATCAGCTATAAACTCTTACGTGTCCTGAATCTTTTTGCCAATTTGCTACCTACCCAATCCAAGTTGTGCACAAGGGCACTGAATAGAATTACCGAATTTAAATTATCGCACAGCAAAACTGTCATTTTAATAAGCATCGAATAATTGATTGACACTTTAATAAATACACTCCCGGGGGAATATTGAAGTTGAGCACTACAGAGCAACTTGACATTGCAAAAAAAACGGCAATGTTTGTTTAATCTGATTTGTATGCGGACCAAGTGCACTTAAGTTAAGCCTCAAGTTTGCATAAAAGTGGGGCAGGAAAGGAAAACTGTCACAGAGATTTACTCACCATTAGTACGTCCCTCGAGTGGAACCAGTTGCTCGGTCGCTGTAGCGAAAAGGGCTGCTATTTCGGGCATATTTTCCTAATCCAATATTCAAACACTTGCACACAAAAGGCCCAATTATCAGAAAATGATTACACAATGCTTTCTCCCTGCTTTACTTTGGTAGTAATCGTAAAGTATAATTCAAACACAATCTCTATTGTGTTTAATGTGTTTGCTGCGTGAAACGCTTGTCCAGGAGGCAATGAAAAGAATGCCCGTGTGCGTTCCAATGCAACCCAAACCCAACCCAACCGTATAATGACAGCCCGGGTAGAATTGGTAGAATTCAGGGAGTTGGCTATGCTAGTTGAACTGGGTGGAAAGCACGCTGTAAACTAATCGATAAGTCGAGGAAGCGACGTAGTCCTCCCGAACTCACACGGATTCCAGAGGATACGATAAGTGGAAGGAGCTGGAGAAGGGCATAACCCAGAGAGTCGAGATGTCATTTTCTTTCAAGTACTTTGAAGACGACCTCTCAAGGGTCGGATTTAGGTTTCCTCAGTATCTCTTCGGGTTAAACGATATTTCGTCAGGCAATATCATCCGAGAACATCCTTTAAAACAGGATTAGGATCACTCGAACCGGTCGAACCCTATTTTCTGATTGAGTGCTAATGCTATGCTAAAGCTAGGGATTTTCGGTTTCCAGGAGATTAGCATTACGTATCTCAAAAAATTGGAGTGTGTATTGATTTTTAAAGCAGTTGTACGAACACAATGTGAAAACTAAGTCGTGGTACGTTATTTATTCCTATCTACTTTATATAAATCACTCTTTATTGATTTCTTTTCCATTGTGTTTCTCTGGATAGAAATGTCTTAATTTTTAAAAACTCCAGATTGAACTTGACACAGCAGAATACAGAACACAAGATTTGTAAACATAAAAATCATGTAAAATGTATCAAAGTCATTGTGCTGGTCATTTAGAAAATCGGGACACATAAATTACTGTTAACTTGAGCCTGAGCCAACGAAGTGGCTAACAACCAATTGTTCAAACGAACGAATCAATTGACCAAACAAACGACTCGGCATGTAATTTCTTTTCCATTGTGTTTCTCTGGATAGAAATGTCTTAATTTTTAAAAACTCCAGATTGGACTTGAGACAGCAGAATACAGAGCACAAGATTTGTAAACATAAAAATCATGTAAAATGTATCAAAGACATTGTGCTGGTCATTTACAAAATCGGGGCACATAAATTACATTGTTAACTTGAGCCTGAGCCAACGAAGTGGCTAACAACCAATTGTTCAAACGAACGAATCAATTGACCAAACAAACGACTCGGCATGTAACGCAGTGCAGTTTTACGCGCAATAAATGACATGATGATTAATCTTCATATTTGAACAATAAGATTCATCTGCATTCGAAATTCATCGCCCTTCAAATTAAATGGAAATTTGTGGTGTTGATTTATTGTAGCGATATGATGAGATGAGTCGAGTGCACACAAACTGCATAAATAAACCACAACGATAATACAAAGGAGCAGGACGGAGACATGCGACTTATTTATGTGTCAACTCAACTCTCAACTTGCATGTAACATTCATGAGACCTGATTGAAGATGATTGAGAAGAGACCATGATGTTATGATACCCTTTTTATATTATGAGATGAGACATGAGAGTGAATCGCTGAGTGCTATTATCGTTCACTACGAATAAACAAAAGATGCATGTTCACTCGGTCGGGCTGATTAATATAAAAAGTATGTCATGTCTTTGAAACGTCCTCTAAAATGAAGACCAGAGATTGTGGAGACGTGGACATAATTTTTTTTCACACAATGGGATCAAACATTCCAATTCCAACAAGATTATCTATGTTCCACCTCCAGCGATACGCTCGAGACTTCCGACGTAAGGTCAACCGCGAGCTCAAGTGAGAAAGTAGTACCAAAAATTTTGACCTTTCTAAAAAACTGAATTAAAATGAAGAACACGGTGAATTTTGAATTACAATGTTGGAGCACGTGTTGCGGTCACGGAATCCTACGCTCTACTATAGGGAAATAATGCCAATTCAGGTTTTGCAGGGGGTTGGTTTGGTTGCATATTCGATTTCCATTGAGAATTCAGATTAACAAAACAATGATGTAATGCAGGACGGGTTGGCCGAATTCGGGTCGTTGGAGGTCAATGACATTTATGACATTTATAAGTCAACTTTGCTTTTCTTCGGAATGCAACCAGCTAAAAGATTATCATGACTTCATGACATGCGACATGCGAAGCCCGAATTTCCTCAAACTAAAATGTATAACATCAATTTCATTTCATCAACCATTTCAACAATGCATCATCCGTCATTCATCAATGTATACAGTGCATAATAGACATTTTTAAGGGATTATGATGTGATGCAAAGATAAGCAACAAAGTTAGATATACAAACGTACAAAATGTCAAGAACCTTCTCAACTACAATTTTTGAATAACTTCCTTCTTTGTTATCGTTTAGTTTTATTATACTCATCACTTCACTTCACAGTCCTTCAAGATGATAAGACAAGACAAAATCAAGGCAAAAATGTGTCCTTAATCTTTTTATCAAACGCATCGGTCACCAATACTCACATTAGTATTCATAAATACCCTGCATCTTTGAATTCCTTGTGTAGTGGTTTTTAATATCATTAATTTAATGAACACGAACGCTGAAGACGAGTTTAAAAATTAATTTGTAATTTGTATTGACGTTACAAAATCTCGGTCATGAAACACTTAAACTGGATTGAACTCACGCACCAGTCATGTGCCCTGCCTACGAATGATTTCCCTGTTTTGTAAACAGATATTTTAGTACTATTTACACTGCTTTTTTGCTGACAACATTAATTTAATCATATTTTTTATTGCGTGTCACAATATCTGATATTGCGGAAATGTGAAAAATACGTAGATTTGCATAGTTGACATGTATATTATCCTGTAATCCTGCTCGGAGATTGAGGCTTCATCCCAAAAGGACCTTGCGGATCCTGACATCCTCTGAATCCGAGTCACTCGTATTATGATTGTCATCCACTTGATTGTCACTGCATTTCGGTGAGCATAAATACTGAAGGAGCGGGATTCGGTACTTTCCGCAAAAGTCAACGAACTTGATATGTTCAACTCTTGTGTCAAAGTATACTCCTGCAAATATACAAAATATTACAATCTAATGTTTGAAATCCATTCAAAATAAAACAATAAGGGGATTATTAATTTTTATTAATATACATGGAGATGAGACTGCTTGTTTCTGTTTCCTTACCTTTACATTTGGGGTTGACGCATTCATGTGCACAATTCAAATATTCGTACAATGAACGCGGAAGTTCATTTCTACCATACTGAAGCTTGTTGATTTTAATTGTTCGCCCCGCTAATTCCAACAACGATGGAGGATTGTATGTAAGGTCACGAACGAACCGGACAACCAATGGATTCTCCCGCAAACTGAGCTGCAAATCAGAATAATCCAAATGCTTAATTAAAAATCATTAAAGGCGGAAGATAGTCATTTTGATTTAGCTAACAACGGTTCGATTTACACCTCCATTAAATTTCTCAACTTGATGAGTTCAACCGGAAGGGACGTAAGACGATTTCGATGCAAAAGGAGAGATTTCAGTTCTTTAAGATTACAAACGCTGGAGGGCAAAGATTCCAGTTGGTTTTCACATAGGACGAAAATCTTCAGATGCCTCAGTTCTCCAACTTCATACGGAATTTCCATCAAAGCGTTCCCTCCTAAGTATAAAACTTCCAACTTGTTCAATTTTTTGATTCCCGTACACAACTGAGATCAAATGGTTAGCTCCAAGATGCAAGGAAATTAAATTGGGAAGATCCAAAATGGAATCCGGAATCCTTGTGAACAAGTTTCCCCCAAAATTGACGTCAGTGAGACTCGCAAGTTTTGCAAAATTCTTTGGAAAGCTTTCTTCATCTAGAAGATTATTACGTGCAATGAACACAGTCAGATTTTTGCAGTCTACGATGGATTCTGGAATGGAACTGAGTTGATTATTGGACAAATCCAAATTTCGAAGTCGCTCATACTGTGACAATGTATCCGGAATTTGAGTCAAGGTATTATTGCAAGCTAGGATCGTTACGACAGATCGAAAGACCTTGGCTGGTTGATTTGCTAATGCTTCCGCAAGATATTCATGGTTCATAGTTGTATACGAATAGTCCAGGATTTGGGGACCAGGAGAACCTTGTGGTACCAATGCGCGAGCTTCGTCTTCTCCTAATGCTAATTCTCGTGAATTTTCTGCCATTTCACGTGCCCTTGCGTATGCCATGATTACAACCTACTTATTGTCTTTGCCCCAATCAAAACGTAACGTTCAAGTTTTAAAAATACGAAAATTGCGAAGTGAAAGTCGATCAGCTAAACTAGATCGGAACAATCGGAAGTGACGGAGCGAGATGTATACGGAAATCTGCGTCTGTCACAAAAACAAACTGTTGCTCATCACAAGTCTGACGAACAAGTGCAGTCAAAGCAAAGGCTGGAGCAGACAGACAAACTTTCCTCTGATCAGAAAAACCTCTCAGTCACATCACATCCACAGACGAAACACAGTTTCCATATGATGTTCCTTCGTCTTATAACAACTTTCGACTATAGTTCACTCATATAAAACTCGTTAGTATATACAGATGAGATGATGGGTTTCAGGGAGAGTTGAGAGATTGAGACTTTGAGACTGTCACATTTATCGCGTGGATGTCTGGTCCAAACGGAGACACACACACTTTACACCCAAATCAGTCAACAGGGCAAGCGGTTTAACAATGACCATATTTAAATCCTGGTTCTTTAATAACTTTTACATGCACTACTAAAGAGCGTCATATAAACATTGTCAACAGAATGACCAAATGACCATTCACCATCATGGTCTATTACACAGTCTACACTGTGACGTATCATGTGTGTACAGACACACACTCGACGGATTGGACGTGGACGACCATGCTTGATTTCACGAAGGGCAGCAAGTTGACATGCCTTGATCATTCATCTTCCACGTGCACTTTTGCGTTCATGACGAGAGTCCATTCAATGACGACTGCGACTGCGACGACTCTAATTGAAATGTATAATGAATTGTGAGCAGACAAATAGCAATCATTTTTTTTATTCATCCTGTACAAAGTGTATTTTGCAATAAATGCGATCGTCTGCCACAAATGTTGTACTTTGATCTGTTCGGGTCTTTAAGTGCAGAACGTGTTTGTCTCAAAAGTTTTAACAGAAGCTCTTTTGTTATTAAAATGTAAGTACGTTCACCCGCAACCCGTAACCTATAAAATTTGAAAAAATAAAGTTGTTGACGACACAGTAAAATATTTTTATATTTTCATGTTTTTCCCATGAAACCTTCTTTGTCAGATAACAAAGAGTAGAAATTCTTTGATCAGATAATGTAATTTATTATTTATGGCATATTAAATGATTGATTAGTCGTTTTACGCAAATAGTCTTTAGGGTCAAGTTGTCAATAAGGATAAAGGTGAACTTTTTCAAAAAATAATTTTTACAGTGATTTGTATGACGTACAATGCTGTGCATCTTTTACATTCCGCTTCCCTAATTGATGATAAAACGGCTCCCAGCAGTTTTAAAGGTCAATGCTAATCTGACAGACGAATATACAATGTTGTATCGTTGTATGTACTTTATGTACAGAGCAGTTTTTATAATTTAATTATGTATAGTGAGGATGATGTGACACGGTGCTATCATTTATATAATATAATATTCAGTAACTAACACATAATCCTGCCCAGATAGTGATGTCTAGACGGAAAATCTTCAAGTCCTCTTTTAAGATTGATGTTGTTTTGTTTTTCATACGTTCGAGAATGCGATATGAAACGCAAACGCATAAACAAAGATTCAATGAAATGTAACATTTAATAATTTTTAGTTCGCTCAGCATTTATTTGAGTGGTTTATAAGCGGAAGAGAAACCATATTTGATGTATAATAATCTCAACTCACAAGCTCACTCATGTCAATGTTCAATTCAGGCCGTCGTTAAGATAAGATTAATTTCCGACAATCAATTAGCCGAGCACTTTGAAATAATAATATTATTACGCAAATTGTACAAATCAATGAACAATAATATTATTTAATTTCACGCATTCTCATTTAATTCATCAGTTGTTTCAATTGAATGCAAAGACACAAGCCATGCGCAGAAACGATGTTCACAAAGTTAAAAGTACAATGGACAACTTATTGTTGAACTGGGATGAGCAAACAATTTGCGCTGCCGTTTTTGACGTGGAATTAAAAAATAACTATAAGAATCTCATATGATTAATGCATTTTATGAGACATTTGGTATAATATAGCTACATACACTAATAAATTAATCATAACAACTAACATAATAAAAGTAAAGCAAAGGTCATGAATTGTGAAATTGTGATGCAGCATTTCCTGGAATTCATAAACATGAACATGACATTCCAAAGGTTAAAAAACGTTGTGCGTATTTGTAATGTTACACCCTGGTCACACTCCATCATTGCTAAACATAATTAAATTATAAAAACTGCTCTGTACATAAAGTACATACAACGATACAACATTGTATATTCGTCTGTCAGATTAGCATTGACCTTTAAAACTGCTGG
>JABASF010001690.1:0-19959 GCA_019776145.1 Harlomillsia oculata
GTGCTGAGGAAACGCATTAAAAGCAATGGGGAATAAATGCTTGAAAATGTACTGAAAGACGGAAAGAACCGCGTGCAATGATGATTTAGTTTCAGACGATGTATTGGATGTGTGAGGAACTGAACTCTCTTTGGGAAACTCATGCGATCAGATAGACACAAGATGAAACCCGTGGGACTGAGGGACTGAGGGAGAGCCACCGTTGAAAAATTTGATGTAGGCAGACAACAATGGAAGAAATATATGGGAGTATTAACCAAATGTCTTCAGTATCTGACGTGAAAGGAGAGAAAGAAAGAGCGGAGAAAAGACTCATGTTGTCTTCTGCTTGTACAGTAGCCGCCGACCGTCCTGTTTTTACAGGGAAAGGTGGATCGGTGGATGTGAAGTGTCTCTGAAAAATAGCCTTCGTCCCTCGTCTCTTTCTGCTCCAAAGGAGAGAAACAATGGCAAAAGCTGCGTGAGGTTCCGTCACTTTCTCTCATGTCCGTAAACAGTGTTCGGTTCCTATTCCTAATGATATTACCCATAAAGAAAAATAGGGGTAGACGCTCAGTATTAGCAAACAAACCTCATTCACACCAACCCAAGCACACGCATAAGTCGATTTCCTCGACACCTTTTCATCCCCATTTCATTAAATATTGAAATTACATGATTATTGAGGAGTGTCATGACTTTTATCTGTATTTGTGAAAAAAACTGATTTCTATAGTATAGGTATATATACAAATTAGTTCTCTAGCTACTGTTCACAAATACTTTTTTGAGGAGGAAAAATCGTTTTATCCATAAATTGCAAGCAATTAAAGTCACCCCCACTGCTCACACCGTTTCACCCTCAAAAAAACCTAAGACTAATCGGTTGTGGCGGTGGTGTTCTGGGGAGTCATTTTCCTTACAAATCTCTACAGTCATGCAACCATTGCACAAGGAAATCCTGGAAAGAATTTTTCCCCAACAGAACAAGTAAACCAATCAATATTATACGTTTTGCGTGTCAGCATACTAGTTTTCTCCATAAGATGATAGTGGGACGAAAGGGCGGTGGTAAAATATTTTTGCTGTCATTCTGTCTTGCGTCCATGCATTATTGATGCATGTGAGTGTGCATAGTACTTTTTCAGGTAGACACCCCTGACTTCTTTATATTTCTTCTGGTTTAATTTGGTGTGAATGGTGGGCTGGCTTGAGTGTCGATTGAATTAAAACACTCTCAAATTCATGGGAGAGCGTAAGATGCAATTATGATTTTGTCCCTCGCCCCGAGTGTTAGAGCAAAAAAAATATAATGCCGGAACTACAGGTACAAAAACAGTTTTTGAATTATGTGGTGTGTTTGCCAGCCACAGTCGTTATTATTTATTGCGTTATATTCGAATTTCATCGTATATTTTATTCAAAGTACAGAATACTAAAGTTATAATGTGAACAGATTTTCAAAAAAAAGAGTCAAAAAATGTAGAAACGCGAAAATAAGGACGAAAATAAAAAATTTAGCTTACGAATACTTTCGATACAAAAACTTTTCACTGTTACTTTCATTGTTAAAGGTTGATGCTGGTCATCTATTCATTGAAAAAATGCAATTTTTGCTAGTTGCACAGTGCACAAGCACAGTTGAATAGATATCGTGGCAACTTAACTTCCAGGTTGCGGGCATGAGGTCCTCTTTGAAGTGGAGGATGACAGAGTCTCAGCAGTATCTCATGATGAGATGCCTACTCCTCCCATTTCCCTGCGTGTAGAGAGGATGCAAATGACCCTAATGTGTACTGACAACGCGAGAAAGACTCTTTTTAGGAGTCACGGCGACGACACAACTCTCCTTCATCTTCAATGAATGTTGAGGTTCCCGCAGCACATTCCATTTCGTCGTTTCAGTCAGTTCCGTGACGGCAATTCGGTGTGCCATCGTCATCATCGTCGTCGGTTGCGTGAACGGTGGAGATAAGCAGTTTGCAATCAGACAAGACAAATGTTTGATCAGCAGGAGGTCCAACTTGAACACGACCAACTTAAAAGATACAACTTGAGAGAATAACGCACACTTTGGCAGCAAGCTGCTGATGCGCTTTCCCAGTCGAATTGCATTTTCTCATTCATCGTTCTCCTTACGTAATCAAAGTCATGAACAGAGTGTCGAGATAGAAACTGCCGTTTTTGTGCCACATTGTTTCGGAAACTTGCAAACTAATACTACATAATGCAAAAACATTCGATTCTCAACAATTATGTTCATCTAAGTATTGTTAAATGCTTGTTTAGCAAAAGCCTGAGAAACTCAGTCCGTAATGCCCGCATTATTTTTTAGAAAATAAAAGGTGAAAGTACGGAAAATCTTACGAATAAACAGCTACGCAGGGCAGGGAACATTTGGCAATAAGGATATATTTGCAAAATACATTTCTTACAATCCGATCAAAAGGTAAAAGAAGTGTTGTTTTGCGATCGAGAAAATTCTAAACTTGAGTCCCACAGTGCATCTTATATATACTTAATTTTAACGCCATGGTCGCGGCATTTCCTAAAAAATCCTTGATTCATTTTATACTCTTGCTCCTTGCAGCTTGTGCTTAACGTTCTTCCGTCAATTTTTTCTATAGTGAATCTGAATGTCAGTGGCGTGTGATGTGAACAGGCCCAAGAAATGCGTGTCTCCGGTATGCTGTTCCAGTCAAAATTACAGGCAGATGGACTAAGTGGATCGCCTTCTCACCTTCCCCTTCGCTCCCCACGAAAATTTCAATCAGGACTTTGTGTAAGTTTTACCTAGATAAAACACCTGGAGAGAGGAGCCGAGAAGAACCTTGTACTTTTTGGTATCTCATCGCATCGTTATGGTATAAAGAAGGATAGTTTTTCATGCACTTGTGCATGTTCCGTACACTTCAAGTTGAAAATAAGGCCAGGTTGTGCAGCCTGAGTAAAACCTATCATTTACTCATTCCGCTTTGAGACGTCAATGAAAAAGAAATGAGTGTCTGTAAACAGGCCTGTGTGCGGGTCTCCACATGTTTTCAATGGGAGGATACGCAAGAAAAGACGAATGGAAATTGAAAATGAAATGCCGAAAAACCGCCGTTGTCGTCACAGTTGGTTTACAAAGAGTGACTTCCTTTCAATCATGTCGACGTTTTAGAAAACTGCCCATATACAGCAGCAAAAGTCTCGTCAGGCACGCTCAAAAACAAAATGCTAAAGATACAAATCCCCTAAAAACAAAATAGTGTTAAGTCAGGCTCCCTTTAAAACCTCATAGTTCCTCAATTTCACTAGTATCCTCGTAGGAGAATTTCTCTCGCTCTTTTTCCTCTTCGTCTCACTGCCCATTCATTTTCTTAGAGAAAAACTTGAAGCACGGATAAGTAGACATTTCCGCTCCAGCCTACTGATCTCATAAAGTATGACAAGGTGAGGAGCTTCAAAAACATCATTACGTGTGCTAGGCAAATATCTAAAAGTAGAAGATACTTGCTTTAAAATTGAATTTTGTTTCCACTAAATACTCGTACGTACTTTACAAACGACGTAGTATATGTGGTACCCTGTACCTCGTTCACAAAAATGTCAATTGTCATAAATCTATTAGCCAATTAAACTTGACAATTACATCCAAAATGTTGTAATGTACAAAGGTGCCTTTATTTTGTAGTGAAATGCCTGCAATGAGCAAGTGGTCTCAATCAGTCCTCGGTTCCTCCACGCTCTTGGTTCTTACTTCTTACGAACGTGTACCACACAAGAGGAAATGAGGAAAGCTGCAAATGCATTACTACGAAATGTAACATAGAGCTAATAGGCGTGAAAGGCAAAAAGGGCTCTGTTGCATACGTAATGATCGACTTGATCCTTCGACTTTATACATGAGTTGATATTGCACGAGAAAAAAATAATGATTTCCGCCATGATAATGAAACACTGTAATGTAGAATTTCCTGGCCTTTGTTAATTGCCGGCAGCTGTGGTCGCGTCGCGCGTTCTTACGCTTTCAGTTCTTGTCGTTCGTTCATATTAAAACGAATAAAATCCTTTCCTGGCGATGACGATGATGTGATGCCACGACGGCCTTGCTGGTGATGTGACGATGACTATAGAGTTTGTGAAAGGCTGCTTTAGTAGAACACCAGGTTTCATATTATTCACTCAAACAATAGGGAATCCACATAATCGTAGTGGCTTTGCTTTTGCATCCGTTTGTGCTCTCCTGTCTCCTTTTCAATTGTTCCCAACTGCACTGGGAAAAGCATGGGGAGAAATCATCAATGACAAGTGTCAAGAAGAACACAGACATAAATCAGCCGGTCTCTTACCAAACTCACGATGTACGTATGTACTGAAGGGGAAGAGGGAATGTGACAAGGAGGGATGATGCCATTTCTCCTCAAAATTCAAGTACTAAATGACAATGTCTCCTCTAGAAAGAAGAGACGCTGAGGCACTCATCATAATAATGCGAGCGAGAGTGCGACAAGCGGGGATTTATTCTGTTCGTCTTCCTTCATCAGAATCTATTGTGAACCTTTTAGGATTTGAGGGAAAGAAACTAGCTTCCACTTTTTGTCAAAATCACTGGTATATAATGTCGCCATTTGAGAATTCAATGGTCAAATGATAGCTTCCGCCTTGTGCCTTTTGTGTAATCGAATGCATGATACTGATATTGACAAACGTTGTGTTGTGGGCACCGTTGTTGCTGTTGTTGACTCATGAATGTCATGAACAATGAGACTGTCTTATACTATAAAATGGAAGAATATTAAATGGAAAAGGTACTATATTACACCAATAAAAAGACAGGACACCAAGACACAAAAGGTTGTACGCTTCACATTCACTTGCACTTGCATTGACTTGCATTGAACTCAATCCAATTTTTATAGATGTTAAAGAATGATAATGAGTAAAATAATCCACACGCGAATGTAGTGTGTGTCCCACACGAACGAATCCAAAGAAAGTGTCCGTATGAAAAGAATTTAAACAAAGCTTTGTTGTTTATAAAAGCAGTGACGAATCATTATCAATTTAAATGCAATCATCGTGTTTGCCACTACCACCGCCACAACAAAGATGAACCTTTCTGCTGTATAAGCATGAGAAAGCACAATGGTTGAAAACGAGTCAGTTTCAGTTCCAAGTTTAATAGTGACTACCAGTGTCCATCTTTCTGTCTTGATTCACTGTCGCTGAGTCATCTCAACCTGATCGCCGTCACTCATTCGATGTTACGACGGTGATAACAAGAAGTGTGACTGTACCTTGGGGGTGAAAATCGTCTTCTCCATCCGAAAGCAAGTGCCGGAAATAATTGTCTGTCAAAATGATTTGCACCACAGTGTGAATCATACAATGTTTTAAGTATGGTTCTAGGGTTCATTATTACTTCACACGTGCTTTATATACCTTAGGTATTTGTTTTGTTCCCAATTTATAGCACTTAGCTCAACATTTGACTGAAAACTATAAGAAAAATCAGAGCACAACGGAGCCCTCCCGGTTAAACCAAGGCTGTAACAGTATACTTTTAGTAATAAAAACACACGATGTGCTCAAACACTCTAAAGGCATTTAAAGTTTATGCTGTTGTAATTCCTCATTTTTTCAAAATCCTACCATTTCTACTATTTATTTGAAAAAAATCAACTGCTTTCCTGTTTGGTCACAATTTCCTTTTAATATGATGCTTCTGTCTTGATTAATTCAAGGTTGTGCACGGTGAGTGCACTGGCTCAGGTAAAAAAAAATCATTAATCCTATCCGAATGATTGAGTAGAGAACAGGTTGCAAATTAACAAGAACAAAGCATCATCACATCACACACTCCTGTTTGTATTTTGTGTGTGTGGGATCATTCGGTGGTCTCGATTGATGCCGCTCCTGGAAAAGCCACAATAGAGAATCCCCTTTCTGCATTGCGTAGTAGCCTGTGTAATTGTTGTAATTGTGCCAAAATTACTCCTCAGCATTCATTTGATGTGAGCCTTTGATAGACACGTCCATCCGTTCACGTCCACTTGTGCGGATGGGTAATTGACTCTTTCACGTATATAAGATACGGACCAAAAAATTCTTCTCGTGGAAAACCTCTCCAGTCTAATCACCTAATGATATTTATCATGTACAAACTATGAATTTAGTTCCACGTCTTTTCTAATTCTTAGGTATAAAAACGCAAACCGGAGTGAGGACTAAAACCATACATTAGATTATCCTTTGCATTAGTAGAGTAACGAATTAACGTTTTACATTGTTATTACAAATCTTTTTTTTCTCGAGTGTTCCTTAATGAACAAATCGTACTCCTGTTCAACTCAAATTTATCATATTATGTGAACTTTTTAGAAGAATGAGAATGAAAAGTACACTAACTAAATTAATATAGTTGCGAGTTTCGCAAATATTGCAGCTCTCAAGTTGCAGAGTTATTCATCTCGTGGTACCGCCAAAGTCATTTGAACCTTGTGTAAATCACAAGTTATTACTACAAAAACTGTTGATTAATGAGTGTGAATGTTACTTAAAAAGCAACTTGTTTTCAGAAAAATACTGGTCGCATATTATTTATGCTATGGCATGGCGTTTTAAGAATATGAAGAATGGATGGAAGGAAGCATCATCACATTTTGGAAGAATTTTGATACCGTAAATTGATCTTTCCGATTTCACATTTCATCTCCATTGCTTCAATTCAGTGGGCGGAAGCAAGCCGGGGATGAGCTGATGAGTTCTGATCCCACTTGGTCATTTGTCTCGCTCCAAGAAGCTTCCACTATTACCAGTCAGCCCCGAGTAATACCCGTGAAAGGACGCATTCAGTTGGAATACGGAACATTTAGTTCCACTGCTTCCTTCTGGATACGTTTTCTCCCCACCCCCAAAATGTCTTTATTCCTGATTTCTTCCGGTTCAATTCAAATCTATATCCTGTCATGCTGCGTGTGTCATGTTTCCTGCATGAAAGTTCCGTTTACATCGTGGTACTTTCCCTTGGCTATGAACATAAATTGCAATTGCAACGCATAATCTGTAGTCGATTTTTTCTATTCATACTGGGAGAATGTATAAGCTTGCAACTTGAAAAAATGTAGAAGAAAGCAGATGGACAAGTTTCTAGGTGTGGCACGAAATTGAGTATTGCATAAAAGTAAGTTCAATTGACAACTTCATTTGCGTTCAAGGACGAATATTTATACAAATTCCGTGTCATTGAGACACTTAAAAGAGAAGAGAAACGAGCAATTTTGACATTTGGAACATACAACGTATACGCAGTGTCCTGTAAAAGCAATGCCGTATGTATAACATCGGGTATAAGCGTTTTTCTGCATGTGAAATTGAGATACGGTTTTAGTTTAGTATAGATTAGGTTAGAACAAGTAGCAAAGTTAGAAAAGGTTTGTAGTTTGTATATGAACGAAAAGGCAAAAGAGGTTCTTTTGAAGTCCATTTGAAAAGTTGAATTAGTCTCATGGAGAGATTGCAAAGAGAGAACGAAAGGGAGAAAAGGTGAGAGAAACAGAGGAATATCGAGAGAGACACGAGAGATTATTAAAGGAGAGGAGAGGTGAAGTTTAGTGGATCTCTAGAGTGGGCCTATAAATCCTCGACCGAGCACATTTCACAATTTCCGAAAGAGAAGAGAAGTGGAGAGTAGCCACATTGCATGGTCATCAGGTCATCACATCAGTACACAGCTCTTCTCTTGACCACTTCTCCACTCAATGTTCAATTTGTGCTCTTTGTGAACTTTTGCTTTTTGTTTCTCTCTGCTTCCCAATGTGTAATACAATGAATGTCCATCAGGATGAGGATCGTCGTGCCGCCATGCAATTGCTTCCATCATTTTCTTCTGTGGAGGTTACCTTGGTCCACTGTTTCCTTCAGTCTTGTCTGCAAAATTTTTGTTCATATTATATGCATACCAATTGGGAAAAAAACCATCTGCAATAACCATGTCTTGAATTCCTTCTACTAACTAAGTAAGCATATGCAATGCTCACTTTGTAAAACAAAATAATGAAAATTGTGCAAACCAATTGCTTTTCTCAACTCCACATGTTGCATTTTCGTTGAAGGATACGCCTTGCCATGTGGTCTCTATCTCATGGCACCCAAACCCCGAAATGAATAAGTTTAGCATAAAGATAATACGAAAGCGACTATACTTCATCCTAAACCATTAAACTTCTTTCATTACCAGAGTTTTTCAAAACGAAACTTTATTTACGCTAGTTGGTTGGGTGTCCGTTGCCAACAAACTAGTATTGAATCTTCTTAATACAAAAAATAGTGTTTTTCTAATCACCTTTGGAGTTGCCATCATCAAGTTTCAAATTCAGTGCACTTGACTTAAAATAATTTATGAATTGACTTTTGAATTCAAACTAAAACATTTGACATTTTGCATAGTTTGAGGTATGTGGACTGAAACTTATGAAACAGAAGTTAAAGAAATTATCATAAGTGTAAAGATGACGGGTAAAGCACCGAAATAGTCTCATAATTTATTAATAACATTTCATAGATTTGCACGTTTGTTTGCTACCTGGCCAGGGTTTGCGACATGAAAGACACGATCCAAGAAAAAAAGCTATTTTTTTAGGAAAATGATTAACGATCATTGAATTTGGGTAGCCCACAGGGCGAACTAGAGAAGGAAACAATATTATTTCAAACAGCTTTTGTGTACAGTCTCACCTCCAGAGTTACCTCAAGGAAAGTTGAGGGTCGTGCTCGTGCTCAGCGCACCGACACATGGGCCAAAGGAACGATGTCCAGAAGGTTGAAAGCAGAAGAAAAGCCATAATTAACATTTATTATGTCATGGCGTGCAAAATTATACACAAAAGTCTTATATAGGCGTCATCTACAATTGGGTATCGCGCAAGAGTGGCCACCTTTTTTTTGTAATACGTCGTGGGTTTTTGGGTGCTCTTGAGACTTGAAGCAACCCGTCGTGGAATCATTTTTTTTTCCTTTTCTTGTTGTGGCTCATGATGAAAAATTCTTCTCACGCCAATGAGGATTTGAGGAACATCGTATTTAGCGTCGGGAAAATAAAATTAGGGTTTCTCCTTCCATTCTCTCACTTGATTTACGAGCTTTTTTTCCAAAATTTATAATACAAAATGAAATCTGTTTATAGATATTTGAAAAAACTGAACAAATGAGTATAGAAATTGAGTTGATGAGGATTACATAAATGAGATTTGATTATGATTTTCCACCTGGTAATTATAAGTCTATAGACAGTGCTTAATAACAATTGATGCTATTTTTATTCAGTATACAAATTGAATATTTCGTCCAAAAGGTGAGCAACATTTCATAGAAGAGCACTGAGGGTTCAACAGTTTTCCACGTATAAAATTATGCATCCAAAAAACCACCCCGTATTATCGTGTCTTTCTCAAAAGGAACACCTTCTTTCAAAGAGCGGAGCACGCACTTGGTCTCTTTCATTCTTGTGATGCTGCGTTGAGTTGTATCATCCTTATTAGTCAGGAAGACGAGACTTTGACTTAAACACGAAAGCATTTTGAGCATAATCGAATCACCGCAACCCTTTTCTGTCAAATCATAATACAATGAGCTCTTTTCCCTTGTCAACCCTTTAAACTCTTTCAAATTCCTTTACAAAATTACACAAATTCGAGCCGTGCTGCCCATCACTAAATCACCTCGTAATAAGTTTCTGTCCATGTAGCACAAAAGAAATTTTGGGCAACTCATCTACACGTAGGTAACTTCTTTTCAAAATCCCTTTACTGCCCACACTAAAACGAAATCATGTGACATAAAACAACTTGACAACGCAACATCCACAATTTACAGAACAACGTTGTAAACTTGAGTACTTGAGCAACAAAGATATTTAATAGACAAAGAGGAGGCAGTTTATTTTTTAAACATCACCTCAGTCTGCCTTCTTAATCAATAACATTCAAAAGGTCACACAATATTTTGAATTTCAAATTCAGTGTACATGAGATTTATAATTTGATTTTTTTTTTGTAGTTCCTGCATAATGCTATATTCTATAGCTCGAGTAATATTCTCAAAAGGTACGTTCGGTTGAAGCTAAGGGCGGACCTGAAGAGCACGTTGTCCTCCAAAATTATAATGACATGTCAAACAAGTCAAATTCATAGTTTGATCGTGACTGTGACACAACCACAGTTTGCTCAATTCTTTTCTATTCCAGCTTTCCAGCCTAATTTGAAGACATTTCTGATTCATCTTCTTTAATCCTCTACTTGCTCTGAGCCTCTTCATATGAAACATCTCCTATTTTGTAGCTTTGCTACTGTACGATGTTGCACGGGCGGCTTTTATAAGAATCTTATCAGAGGAATCTGTTCCTGCTGTGACATTGTACTACACGATATCACACGCATAAACTTTCTCATGTCTAGTCCATACCATAGAGTTCACGAAATCGGAATAAATTATTCATTTGTATAATTTTACATTTCATTTCTTATATGCATTCAAAAAATAAACACCTTGTAAAATGGTTTGATAGCCAAAAAGTGAAATTGTGTCCCAAACATTTCGATTTAGGATTTCAATTGTCCATAATCCATAGCAGAGCAAAATAATTATTCATGAAACTTTATATTGATGACATACATGTTGGAAATAATTATAAGGATTTTGAGAATTACTCAAGAGTTGAAGTGGATGACAAAGAAAACTCTTTTTCCTTTCACCCTTTTATATAAAGCTGAAGATTTATTTGAAACATGGAAAGTGGGATATGGATTTGGCTGTACGATTGTCCCATGGAGACAATCCAAGGAAGAAGGGAATGTTGCTCTCGTTCTCATTCATTCGAATACGCTTTACAAAAGAGAGTGATGAGTTTTGGTTCATCTTCATCTTCTCATCTCTCTTTGAATAACGTCGTCTCATCTGAAATGACTCACATAAATTTTGCATCATGCCGTATGAAAAGCCTCTCTCTCGTCATCATTCGTCTTTCTCGCTTAAGAAATCACAATATAATCTTTCCCCATTCTTCCCCATATCGGTTTCCATGAATGACTCATCTATCAAAAGGTTATTCTTTGAAACACGTTACGCAATGATAATAAAATGTTTTTGTTCTTTGCATCCAATCGTTTTATGAACTGAAAGAACCCAGTAAAAAGAGTAAAAACCATGTTCAAGTCCCATCAAAACCGCAAAGAGGAATGTCCACTGAACGTAAAATTCACCGGCAAAACAACATTCATTCCCTGTTAAGATTTTTTTCTTCTCTTGGTCTAAATTATATAAGACCAAATGTAATTCCAGGTGTTGTTTGTGTGTCTCTTTTTGTAGGGTCGTTTGAGGGCACATCGTAAAACGACCAAACAACTATTCAAACAAAAGCAACTTCCCTCACACCTTCGTTTCCTTTTCTTGCTTCTCATTAGCTCCTGCGACTAACGGCGAGACAATGAATTCAATGAAATAACAATTAGCGTCAGGTTTTAATCGCACTTTGATAGCGTGTCAGTACAAGTTTCTCCAAATTAGCTCTGGGTGCTGAAATTGACACTGTGTGGAATGGCTGAAGGCTCACCTGGATATGCAAGTTGGACTAATGGACACAAAGTTGTAACATGGAACACGAATTGTTCCTCCTGAAGCTGTGGACGTGTACTAAAGTATTAAACGACTATTGTATAAGTTAGTAACGTGCAATGTTAGATATAAGCGAGGATATTCATGCTTTTCTACTCGAAATTCCGTTCCGGCTCATTTTCCTATAAGAACAGAAAGAATTCTTATTCGAGTGCTTTACACACTATCTTAAGCTATGTACTTAAAGATCCGATTTGTTGTTCTGTATTCCAATATGAGTATTCCAATATGAGTATAATACGCATACGCACTCTTTGTGTGTTTGAATGTTATTCTCGTGTTGAAGAAGCAGAGAACAAATTAGAATGGGCTTCTTCCACTACTAATTAACCACGCAACGGCGTCTCACAACCCTCAACTTTCAACTCACGTGGATCCCATGTTTTAACGCACCTTAAAAGCTTTTTAATAGTCTACTCTCCTCATTCATCGTATAAAAGTAATCAGAAATCCTTAAAACGTTCTTCATCCAGAGAGCACTCAGCACTCCACATTTACAAAGTCGAGGTTGGTGCTGCTTCTGTAAACTCCTCGAGATGAAAAGCATAATAATTTACATTTGTTCACATGTTGCTACTAGAAGAATCGTAGAATACTGCTGGAAGAAAAAAAAAGCAATTTGTGCTATTATTATTCTGTAACAAATGTAGGCAAGATGATACAAGATAATGTATTTAAACAAAGAAGCAAGAGAGAAACGAGATGATGGCTAATGATGATGGAAGAGGCAAAACGCAAATTACCTTGGAAGGAAACGGAAACTTGACATGAGAAAGGCCTGGTCGTGTCACCGGATGCTCAAGAGTGTGTCCAGGATGGAACCGGAACGAAAGGCTGGACAGACAAGTCCTTGTACGTATTACCTTTGGTTTTAGTATTGAGTGCTAAGGAAATTGACCCACAGTCGTAATAGCCGAACGGTGTCCAGAAACCTGTCGACTGAACAGGTCGTAAATTACTTTGTGTGCTAATGGACACGGAACGCAACAATGAAATAAAATACGCATTGGTTCTTCATGTTGCAAGAGCTTAAGATTTGATTTTTGATTTAAGAGAAACGGAAACCTTCCAAGTTGTTCAAATTCAGTAAAGAGTACGACGCAGAAGCTGGATTTTTAAAACATTTTCTCCATCAAACCATAGTAAATAATAAGATAATAGCCAAGTAATATTCTTCAGTGTAAGGTAAAACTATTATTAAAAGTGTGAGTCGTAAGAAACAATAGATGGAATTCCAGAGAAAGAGTGTTACTTAAGGCAACTTAGGATCAAGGAAAACGGATGAACGGATCAGCCGTAAAAGAAGCGTAAGGAGTGAAAAGGATGATAATGATGATCACGAGGATGGAGGATGATGGCAAGTTTTCAGCGTTTGGAAGCTACAGTTGATCAAGTAAGCCAGGTACCATTGCATTGTTGTCTCTGAAGAGAATTGAATTTGTTTGACGACTACTACTTCTTGTTCAAATTAGTGTAATAGACGGGGAGTGAGTAAAAAGAATATTACTCCGTGTGGTGGTGTGTGCCTCAAGGACCTTGCTACACATTGAACCTAGGATACTTAGGACTTAAGACGGTCAGAAAATGGTATTTTTTTGTGAATCATGTGCCTACAGCAGGTAACAAGCGTTGCAAAGACTATAACTATAACCTGGAAAAAACTCCTACTTCAGATGTTTTTTCCTTTCTGGACGTGGACGGCAAAAGGAGGATAATATTTGTCTTGACGCTGATAAGACAGAGTGGAATGATGCACCTCCACGTCTACAATGAGAAGACGATGAGCTTTTTTTAAAAACTCTTTAGACAAATTGCTGGGAGGTGAGTTACACACTATGCCATCATCTCAACTCCACCAACTGACTCGACTCCACACAAAAAAATCACTTACTGACTCTTCTTCTTCCTCTCATTCCTTTGTAGTTTGATTATCATGAGGTGGTGAGGTTGTTTCCTTCTCCGTGCGCCTAATATAATGCCTTGGGAAATGCCGCTTTTGTTCTCTTTTCACCCGGTACCAAAACAAGGCGGTGGTATTGGTGTTGGTGCCGATGTTGTGGTGGTTACTCCATGCTCCGATCATATTTTACCTGCCCTTCACACACGTTCACTCTCCCGACGAGTTGAGGGAGGTTCTTTTTCTCGTCCAGGTGAACCATATCATTTTGACCATTATGACAACACTTTTTCCAAGAGAAACCATCAGCTTTCACATCAAATCAGTTAAACTTGGATTCCCTTTTTCTTTACCGAGCAACGCAAGGCGTGACTTCTCTACATTCTTAACTTCAACTTTTAAACCACCGCTATTCATACAAGAAATCTATCTTGGATCCTCCTCTCATGTCTCATCCTCGAACCATCCATATGTCATAGCCATAACAACATAACACAATACATTACATAAAATATTCCATACGATCAAACCATGATTGGCATTAGCATTTAAACCTTAATAATTTTATAACCATAATATGTACTGTACTGACAAATCCTAATACTGACACATCCAAATATACAATCCTACTTTGATGCGTATTAAATTTTGAATGTAATTAACAATATTCTAAACACCATGAATTAACAAGAGGTTCAGAGCGATTTCACTCATTTCATAAACTGAAAAATCATACACTGAAGGATGACCATGGCAGAATTGATTGAAGCTGGATGCAAGCCACATTCAAGTATCAATTAAATTCAATTTGAAACCTGACAGAAAGCGCAATGGATTTTGACAAAAACGATATGGAAAGTGCCTTTGGCTCCGTTTGACACCTTGACTTGTCCGTTGCACCATTTCAGCCAATCACTCATTTTCTTTTTGCTCCCAGCTTACAACGCTCTGACAACTTGTACACACAGAGGAGACTTAGTACAAATGATAATTCGCATGGAATGAGCAGAAACATGGAAATGGCAAAATCCGCCCATTTGATGATGTTCGTTCAGATGCAGGGTTCGAGGAAAGTGTGCGAAGGTGCGGCAACATTTTGCCCTCAAGTAGTGTGTAAATGATCGTTAGGACGAACTCCCAGACTGGAAACTCATCATTATCATCAGTCTCACAATTAGACTGCCCCACCACCACCATCGCCGCCATCCTTAAACATCCACAGGGGAAATCAACCTTAAACTATAGTCTGAAAAGTTGCTATACTAACATTTCGTTTGTTTTTTGTTATGCCAAGTAGAAACAAAATCACAAAATCATAGAGTCGTGCTTGGTTTCATGTGTCCAGAATGTACTTTAAGTTTAATGTCATATGGCAATTTTCAACGAGAATGAGAAATTACAATGATTACAATTATTTTGATTTTATATAAACCAAACGGAACCAAAATGAATGTTGGCTTGGTAAATATTAATATGAATCCTGTTTTTTTCTGTGCATAATTCTGAAACTATGAAGACAAAGATAACTAACAAACTTCACATTTCTACGTTCAGGTACGTTTACGCTGCCACGCAGCCAATTCACCATCTGGAATCTTATCCATCGAATTCGCAACAACAGATGCACTGTTTCAACAATCAAACCAATTGCCAAAAATGCCAAGTGAAACTCTCCATGTGGTCCTTTGTTTTGTCTGGTTCAAGGTGTTCGAGGTGGTACTCTGTTGTAGTAAAAGTCAACATCTTTTGTGGGAATCGTCCAATCATTCATGCTTTTCTGTCTGTGAGGCATGATTTGTAAGCCATGCCTTTTGCTTACTTATTGTCACCATGAAATCATTAAAATCGTTCCCTGAGGAAGGAACCAATTAAAATTGCAAAATCAAAAACACCCAACCTGACTCACCGACTGACTCGAAAAGAGTGATTTGCATAAAACGTAGAACAGTATAATATTTATTTATTCCACTTTATATCTACGAAGCACCTGCAAAATGAACTTGAGGGTAAGAACACCGAGCAAATTCCTTTCACTGTTTTATACTCATTTTCTGATTTGAGTGACGGGCCATGAAGAATTTAGTATTTTGCCTTAATTGGCGAATTCATAAAAACAAAAGCAATGGCGAATACGAAGGCTAAACTAGTTTCGTGCTACAGAGTTCAGAATGCATATCATGTAAATCATATCATAGCATTAGAATACAAGTGCAAAAATTATCAACCACAATGACATATCCGGAGATCATTCTCAGACATTATTTTCAATCCTTTCAACAAGCTACTATAACATTCCCTGTTCAGATTCTCAACCGATTTACTGGCAAATATTCCTCAAATGCCCATATTATGCTTTTATGAGACTTGGTGAAGTGAACTAGACGACACGAACCCAAGAAGAGATCGTCGTGGCATTATTCGTCGTTTTCATTTTCATGATCATGCACAGTTTACTGCTGATGTTCTCCTGGTTTGCCATTCTGTAATGTGAGACTCATGTGAAGAGTAATGAATACGAATTAGATCGAAAGATGAATGCATAAGAAAAAATGGTTCAAAGTTCCGCGTCGGCATGAGAAGAAGGGTCCTTTAGACTGAAGCCTCCCTGGGAGCGGGTCATGCAAGGAGACTCCCCGCTGTCCCTTTGGTCCACGAGAGGTGCACCCAATCCTCTGAGGTGGTCCATCAAATTATCCTCATCCCTCATTTATTATGCTTTTTTACAATGCTTTCTTACATCAATGAACTATGACGACTCTTTATCATCCGAGTCCGCACGGACTCATCGGATCCCCCCGTTTACAACAAGGTAGCTCGATGCCGTAACAAAAACATGCTCTTGTGTACTCATATGATGATATGATACGAGGCATCAACATGGAAAAGGAGCGATTCAAGTAGTTACTGTTACGTTTTAAGACTAATTAATGCATTTTCAATGTGAATGTTTATTTTCAAAATTCGTCAAAATATAAACTTTTCGAACATCGAATCGTACCAAATATCTTAGTAAAACCTATTGCGAACGCTCATTCACAACGATATAACGCATGCACTTCATTCAATTCGTTAAATATTAATAAATACATAGTAATTAAGGACAAACGACAGTTTCACAACGGAAAAGTTATTCTAAAGGTTAAAATTTATAACATCAATGGAATCATAAAATAACAAATTCTTCGACTAAACCTAAGGTCCTTTGCTAAAATCTTAGCAGAGTACATTAAAAATTGACCCTTTAAAGACGTCAACCAAAACATTCCGCTATTGCTGAGTACTACCGAGTCAATAAACACTAGAAATATCAATATCACTAGAAATTTACCGTGAACAATAATCATATATAAACTCTATAATAAACTAAACTAACTGCTAAGTTAGATCGCACTACTGAAAACGTAAGCTGGTGAATCACAAGGATAACGGTGACCCAAACGACTGTAAAATAAATGTAAACATAAAATCCATGCCTCATGCATCCAAAGGAGAATGCAGAAAATGCATTTTTCTCTTACCCATTCAAAAAAACAATAGACCCACATTAATATTTCTTATAAATAGACATACACCCAACTATGTCACAACACGTTGTGAGTCGTGGGTTGCTATTTGATGGGACAATATTTATGTTCGAGGAAAAGTAAATCCTTGTGTGGTCATTCAAATAAACAAATTAACCCTTTTTGCTGTTAAATTTTCTCATGTGAATTTGACGACTTACTTTTCACCAGCTCAACCAAACAGTTTTACATTACATGGTGTCGCATCTTAACGCGAGTTCGCGTATTGTTATGCATACACATACACCATACATGGATACATTCTCGCTAAAAGATAAGTGATGATGATGATTTGTGTCGTATATTTCAATTATTTAATTATCTAGAAAACTGACGCATACTTACTACTTAAAATTAAGCTGACGTTTTAGTTTTTTCATTAACCGTTGTTTTGGAGTAGCAAATCCTTTCTTAGGCTTTTGTACTGTTGTTACACTAGTGGATGAAGTGGTGGGTCTGGACGGCATAACGTTTCCGACGCCTCCTCGCACGAAGAGATTTGAACCTGATGCTCTTTGGGCAGAGGAGGACGATGATGAGGCTTTTGCTGTGTGCGAACGCTTAGATTCATGTGATTTTGGTTTACTCATTTTCTTCTTTTCTACTGCCCGCTTCTTTTTTCGTTTACTCTAGTATTTTTAAAATATGAAAATTAGTTTGCGGTAATTGGAAAAATAATTATCAAAGTAATTTCTAAAGGAGAATTATCAAGTAGCACCAAATATGCAGCTGCTTACCGCACTCATCGTTGCTAATTTCGCAGCAGCATTCTCTAAACCTTTCTCCACTGCTTCTCTTTTCGCTCCAAAGCGAACAGAACGATTCTCCCTAGTCCCAACATGACCTACCTTAGCGCGGGGACTCCAAGGGTCGTCTGCCTTTCGACTTGCTTTTGTTCTGAAGGAAGCAGCCGCATCATCGCTATCCGAGTCACCGGTGAGAGGCAAATAAACTGTAATATAATTTTAGTATTCTATTATAGCCATGTGCTGCACACAATAAGATAAATAATACTGTGTAAAATAATACTCACTGAAATCTTCATCTTGATGTACTTTTTCAATTGTCTCTTCACCCAACCCTTCAGAATCCTCGGAAATCGTTCTTTTCTTTGTATGCTTCCGACGTTTTTTGCTTGGTAGAATTTCATCATCAATAGCTAGCAATCCTTCCATCGTATCTTTGATAGTTGGTTGTTCTTTCCTGATTGAGTTTATTTGAGAATTCCGTAAAATTAACAACTATAATCAAAGCTAATTATTAAAGACTTACATGTACGAAGTAACCCGTTCGTTGTAATTCGATGAACTTATCAGTTCATTAATACCACTAATCGTTCCCGCTAATGCATCTTCGAGATTACTGAGATCCCGGCTCACTTTGTGGTTGTGACGACCTTTACTTTTGTGTTTCTTTTTTGACCTTGAGCATTTATGGGCTGAACTATCCTCGCTACTGTCTATTACAGTTATCATAGGAACTTCGGAAGACTCGGCTGTGATTTCTGCACGTTTCTCATTCACTGCGTTCATTCAATAATTACAAAATTACAAAATTAATTAATTAATTGTTTGATTTGAGTTGGGTTGTACTTGTACACTTACTTGAAAGACGCAATTTTAGGCGTTTAGGATTCGATTCTGAAACAGGCGCAATCTGAGTTTCTTTCAGATCGAGTACTAGAGGACCGCCTTCTTCTTCGTTATAACTACTACAACTAAAAGAATTCCAGAAAACAATCAAGATCAAATCTACTATATCATTCTAACAGCATTTATCTCGAAAACAAAATATTATTTAATATCAATTACTTTAAACCGCTATGTGCTTTCTTCAGAGTCAACTTTATACGGTGTTTCGGAGATGACGACGGAGAAGATTCAACCGAACTAGGGCCATCAAATCGCTGGCTAACGTGAGTATCAAAAGAACTACTACTACCCGAACTCGTACTTGCAACAGTACAAACTGATGAAGTAACACTACTGTGACTGTCAACGTGATGATGTTTGTGATGATGTTTCTTGTGTACTTTAGCATCTTCCTAATTTTAGCAAAAAGAAATGACAAGTCCAAATATTAATAAAAATCATGAAATCTATCTAGGCTACAAAACAATTGTTTTATCAAAGCTTACCTCTTTTTTTGGACTTCCCGATGTCAATCCACTTCGTCGCTCAAATATTCGAATTTCACGAGACAAATCTTTTATTATTCTTTGAGGGTGTATACCAGTCGGAATGAATTCTCTTCTATCTTTTCCAGTCTACAAATAATGAAAATTAATGTTACTATACTAAGATAACTAACAAGATAATGTAATAGTAGAAATAATTCCAATGATGTTCTAACTTCTTTGCAAGCGCTCCAAGTTCGCAATGTGTCCTTCAAAACTTTGGCTCCATTCAAAACATGAGCTGGTATATGACCGTTCTTCCGCATGTTTTGTAGGTCATCCACAAGGCGATCGGCTGCAAACCAATGGCATGCTTCCAGTGATGGAAATAAGTACTTTTCAGGGACCTTTAACTCCCGTTCAATGTTGTACACACTGTGAAACATGATACATTAGTCAAATTATCAAACACAAAATTGATTTTATATGGCACAATCAACGTACTGCAGTTGTAGATCTATATTGAGGCTGTGCAAGAAATTTCCTCCAAACACAAGGGAATCTTCCGGTGTATATACCGCATGAATCCACCCAGTTGGAATAAAAAGCGTCTGGCCTTTTTGTAAAACCAAGCGATAACACTTGTCGGGCTTCAAAAACAAAACAAAGGGAGAATTAATTTTTATTTCTTCACAATGCAATAAATTATAAATATTCCATACGTACCACCATGTCCGCAAAGAACGACT
>JABASF010001691.1:0-19948 GCA_019776145.1 Harlomillsia oculata
AAGGGCTATCTTCTCGGAAAAGCAAGATTCTTTACCCTTTTTTCAGGATTGTTATTGTTACGTCACAGTATAGTAAACTAGTAGAGTGCATAAAGCGACATGTTATTCCGTGAAACTAGAATTCAGAGTTAAATGAATTACTTTACATCAATACTTTGACTATAGTAGTTGTGGAAATGAAATCCCAAACTTTCTTCTCGTGTGCAATTTTTCATAGAACGTACTATTAACATTTGTGAAAGCCAGAAGGATTCTTAGAAGGCAATGAGCAAATCGACTGTGCTGATTTATACCATTCGCAAGTTTCTGTGACTTGGAAACGAAGGCTCGGAGCTTGTGTGTGATGTGAGAGTATAATGTAAAACTGTTGTGATTATCCGTCAGAATAAACTAAGTTTGCTAATAGTATTTTCTGTTTGGATGAGTCGAAACTGAAATCAATGAAACGTAAATGAAGAGCGACTGTCGATCCGTCAGTGTTGATAATGTTCCAGTATTGTTTGTTCGACTTTTACACAAAGGCGTAGATATGCCACGGTGCTGATGCGGACAAAAGCATAGGGAATAGGGAGACATGATGATGATGACGTAGGTGGGTAGGTTGACTAGAGCAGCAGCGGAGTTTTCGGTAGAGAGGAACTGATCGATATGACCCTCCAAGATTTGGCAAGGACAGAAGGCAAGGAGAGCGACGCGAGAAAACTGAACACTGAACCAAACCGGTTTCACCGTTGAAACATTTTTCCTCTTCCGTCCATGCTTTTTCCGTGCACACGTTGCAACCCGTCCCTGAACCGTATGTTTCCAGAAATTGATCACTGCCCGGAAAAACACGTACCACTTATATGCCATCAAGTTTGGTATTTTTATTTTGTATATTAGTTTCTCCTGAATTCATTATCGTCATCATCGTCATCATGGTTATGTGATCCATTAGTAAAGGCTACTCAACGACCATGCTTTTTTTACAACGTGAGTTGTATTAGATATGCGCGGCATACAACGAGATTCAACACTCATTCAAGTCATGTCATTTTATTTTTAGATTTACTAGTTGTCGGGGTTTATTATATATATCGTCCTGTTGTGTAACTTAATATAACCTGAGCGCTTCATCGAAGTTTGTAGTAATAATTAGGAGGTCTGGTATAATATCTACACATGTTCAACTCATTGTAGTAATTGTTAAATTGATATGTGTTTGATAGCATTCTTCCTCAACTCATCTGCCTTTTGAATCTAGCTTAATGCAGTTAATTTGTTATTAACAAGTCTTCCACATGGTCCTTGGAATTGAAATTTAAATTGCACAGTTCTGAATACTTTATTTATACGTGTGCCTCATTATTTTCAAGTTCATATGAGAACTTAAGGGAACATGAGTGAAGTAACTATAGTGTTGTAATGTTTGCTTGACGTATTGACATACCTCCAGTGTATCTACTAATGGACATCTCTAAAGGATACATACGCTACATTATTGATCCGAATTCCATACTAGCAGAATTGAACTTCATTAGCGTCGTCTCTCTCTTTGGGCTTCTAATAACGCAACGTCAATATTGGTTAGCTAGAATTGAGAGCAGGATTTTTTTTCAGAATAAAGTGATGAATTAATGGCTACTATAAAAGCTGGCAAGTTGGCATTTTAAAGTTGCATCATGTAGTAACAATAAAGAAAGTGTTTGTCCTAGGGCTGCATTACTGTGTGCTATGTTATCTGTTATGTAAAAATCCGTGTGGACACTTTGAGAAGCAATGTAGCGATGTGGTCAAGTGGAAAATTGATGTGTGCTACTCTGGTCATTTATTCATGTCACGAACAAGGGTAATCTTCATGCGTGTCGAGCTGTTTTATGGGTGCTCCGCTGTAGGCATTAGAAATTATTGTTAATTTTGGAATTAATGTTAAGTGTATTTGTTGACGACATTATGAAATATTCGTGCGGTTTTTGTCGTGTTTTTTCCAAGCTTCTGAGAGTCAATTGTTTATGGATGCGCCACCTCCGCCTCAGCCAAGAGCAAGAGCACGCTTAATGTCCATATCGGCGGAGGATGGACAAGCCTACAGTAAGCTCTCTTCTCTGCTCCGTTTCTGCCAATCTTTCACTTTTTTGCGTTTTCAATTACCCGTTCTCTCCTTTTATAATTCATTTCTTTTCCGTTCTCTCACGTTGTTCTTTGAGAAATCCCGTCTCTCAATTTCCTGTTTCCTTGCACTCATGTAATTAATTACTAGTTTGTAATATATCTTCAATCGTAACTGGGTTTGTAAACGTAAATGCATGTTTTTGATGATCTTTCTGTCATTTAAGTATTGTACTGTCATTAGAAGATTCGCATTGAACTTGGAGTGTTATGTGCTGTTGTTTAGCTTTGACAGTTTACGACAGGCAGCCATAAGAATCGAAGGTGCAAGTGATAATAACAGTTTCGCTCAAGCATGCTATGTGAATATTTGGTGCATATTGATATAAACGATTTATTATCATTTCTGTAGTATTTCGTATTTAACACTTCCTCATTTAATGATTTGCACGTTTTATTATCAGTTCTCTGTATCAGTCCGTCTACTCACCCACTTGTGACAAATGCATGTCAATAATATTGCCGTTCGTTGTTCATTGGCTTTCCTGTCAATGATAATTACTTCATGATTGCAAATTGCAGTTGAAATTATGTAATTCGTCTGTTTTTGTTGAAAAGTTTTTAAAACCGGTTGTTTATAGATTGTTTCTGCTGTTACAAAAGTAGAGTAGCGTTGAATGTATCATTGTGCGTGTGTCTGTTTGTGTGCTTTTCGTCAATAATGGAGAATTCTATAGGAGAAGATCAAGGTTGCGTATTTTATAATTTTGCATCATTTGTACTATTACATTTATATCATAAATAAATAAGCAATGAATTTACTGTGTATGATAGAGTTCTAGAACTATATATTTTATGAAATATTCATAATGCCCCATAAATATAAGTTAAGTATACGGTTAAGTTTAATCTAAGCTTGAGACCATATTTAGTACATATAGATTCCTTTACACTACACATGACCTGTACCTGAGAGATGAATTCCTCGACTTAGCCTAAGTATAGTAAAAGTTTTAATAGAATCGTTCATGTTCCTGCTTTCTTTAGATTCGACTGACCTAACAAGTTTTCACTTTCACGTAGTGCGTCATTAGATATTTACAATATTGTGGTTTGGATTTTTGCCAATTTTACACTACTGTCGTGTGTAGCTGCGTGGTTTGTTTTATCTTAGACTATAGAATGACATTTGATTTTTTGGGTTCCTGCAAGTAACAATTTGTTTTACATTTTCAGTTACTCCACCTTCTCAGCGTGTGCAGTTCATTCTCGGAGAGGAAGAGGATGATGGAACCCACGAGTCCCATCCCTTATTTTCAGAGATGGAGGAGCTCGTTCAAGACGGTGGAGAGATGGAATGGAAGGAAACAGCCCGGTACGAACAAAGAGGGACGAGTCGGCGTAATTGTAGAAAGCTTAGCTAATAAGTAATGTTATTTACTTTAAATCTTGATTGACACGTAGTTGGATAAAGTTTGAAGAAGATGTGGAAGAGGGAGGAAATCGGTGGTCAAAGCCACACGTCGCTACTCTGTCTCTTCATTCGTTATTTGAACTGCGAAGTCTTTTGCTCAATAACATCGTGATGTTGGACATGGAGGCAAATTCCTTGGATCAGATTTCGGATCTTGTTCTCGACAACATGATCAGCGCTGGTCACTTGCAGGAGAGCCAAAGGGATAAAGTTCGGGAGGCACTGCTTCGTCGTCATCGTCATCAGCATGACAAAAGCAAAAAGGATCATCATCATCACAACAACTCTTCCAGTAATATGTCAAGGCTTCCAATTATTCGTTCCTTGGCCGAAATTGGAAAAAGTCATTCTTCGAGCAAAAGTAAGTCCATGTTGTTCAGCTAAACATTGAGATCTAATTGTAATTTACCATACTCAATGTATGTCGCCGTCATCGTCATCTTGATTATCATCAAATGCAAATTTAACATAATTTTTTTATGTTTCCTTTTGTCTTTGCACTGCGCACTGCACTATTTCATATTATAATCGTATCCCTGTCAGTCGTTGAAAGTATGATATATTTTAAGTACTAATTGAAACTGTTAAAATGTGAGTTCGACTATGTAAATATATAGTTGACTCACAATATTTTTACGCTGTGTTTGTTCTCTTAGAATTTTTGTCGTGCTTTATTAGATTAGATTTATTAGATTACGAGGAAGCCATTGATTCTTTTGATTCTCTTCTCTTGATCATTATTATATCACGTAACGTTACTCTGCTTAGATATCTATGATTGCTTCTATTATTTCTTCGCGTTTATGCAAAAACTTTCAACGTCGTCTGAAACTTTCCAGAAGGAGGAAAATCCTTTACACTCATTATGCAATGCTTATAGGGTTTTGGAATACGACTTTGGTATAGTAATACGATTACTTAACACTCGGAACAGTGCAGTTTTGTGTAAAAATAAGACGGAGGAAACTTTGACATATACTGGGCGATTGTGAAAGGAAATTGGCTTCCCCGGATACTCAATGTTCTGCACCAACCAACCAAAGCCAAACTAATCATACGCCAAGCAATTTCTGTGCTAGTTGTGTCGTAAACCACTTATCATGATTAAACCTTTGAAGAAAGTCACGTATAAAGTTATATCACATTAGATGGTAGCTTAAACGTGTACGTAAAAGTAACATTGTTCGTCCTTAGGATGGCACATTGTGATGGTCCTATGTTCGTATGTGCTCGTTACATACAGGTTTTCAGGACTCAAAGGATCACAAAGTCTCACATTCTTCTCGAAACGGGAGTCCCGAAACGAGTAGCGCCGATGTCAAAGGCGTAGGACAATTTCTTACAGTCCCAGGTACCTTCACACCAAAACCATCATGTCACGTACTTCTGTCTCAGTGTACAAATGTCTCGTCTCCTTTCCTTGACCCTCTGCCCAGGTTTATCTGTCGTGCTCATGTTCATTCCTTTTTATTTGCATGCATTACGTCATGCATGATATATTCTATCGTATAAATCAGCGAATCCCTTGTCTTTTTCATCCCTCATTTTCTGAATAGTATTTCATTTTTGTCGCCGTAATGCTGTATTTATATAGATTATGGTGCGTAATATCCACAGGTTATGAAAATATTTAGAACTCTCAGATAAGCCTTTATCATTCGGTACAGAAATTGAGCTTACAACTTACTGTACGATTCCTTTTACTCATGCTTCATGTTAGCGTGCATATTCTTATAGATCGTGGGTAACGGTCCAGTTTTAGTGTTGTAATTTACTATTGTTTGCAACATTGCTTCTTGATCTCAAACTGAAAACTGAATATTAGGTATTCATAGTACAGTGGCGTACCTGACCTCAAATCTGCATTCCACTTTAGTGCGATTGTGTTGGTCAACGGTCCCCCATTACACGTAGTATTCGTTTTAGCAGACTTCATGTAATTTGACGAGATCAAATCATTTTGGTATTGATACTATTTTACGGAACTTGAAGGCTGCGTACCATTCACATTCTAAACTGTAAGTTGTTTTTCCATTTAGTAATTATGATATTAAGTTTATGGTGCCGTAAACGTAAAAGAGTAATAATATTGACAGTTTTGAGTCAACAGATTGTATTCTACTAGAGTTTCGTTTGAAATTTCATTGGATTCATTCGAGTAAAGAACGCATTTCTACATTTCGTATTTTGTCTATTGATAGTCGAGCAGACGGGCTTAAAAATAGAAGGAATTGACACTGGATTCTCTTTATCTTCTTCTCTTGAACTGCCCAAAACTCTTGGCCGATTTCTGTCTGTTCCTGGTAAAGTTCTTTTGCATGACATTCTGCGTTGCGTTCTTGAGTGACCCTTTCACTCACCGTTAACATTTACAAAGTTGCCGTGAGTTTTTCTAACTGTTCGGTTTGAACTGAACACTTCCTTTTCATTTATCTGACTTAATATCAATGTCGCTTTAAAAATAACGTCCATGAAAATTTATGCATTACTCATGAACTCGCCGTGTAGCTGTATTGCACTTCAATTCATTGCTTGTGGGATTAACAAGTTTTCATGAACTCGGAAAGTTACAACTTACTCTAATGTTATAAGCAAATTTATGGAACTCATGCATACTCTATAATGCAGATTTGTTGCTAGAGCTACAGTAAATCGCATGATAGTTCGCATTCGTATCATAATCTCACGATTTGTTACCAAATTCCATTTAATCCACTAGTGTGTGACGTTATATTATGAATTTTGTGAATTATGATATATGACATGACCATAATCACGTTTTGAGTCTATGATTATAAAAGCTTTCCTTTTCTCCACACGCAGATTCATTGCTTTTCAATTACTGAAGGAGAGACCAAATGCATTTTTGTGCTACATTTAGCATATTTGATAAGTAGTATAATATTAATGCTTATAACATTGCTCAGCTCATCTGTCAATAACAGTTTGGCTTTAAAAAAGGTCTTAATTGACATCTCAATATGGTAATAACATATTGTATTATATTGTATTATATTAGTGTGCCAATATTTACAATTCCGCTAACGGGATTAATGTGAAACCACTTTCTGATTTTTCAAATTTCGTTAGACTTCCTTTGCCGTTTAAACACAAAAATTCACTCTTCTTAATTATTCAATCTTTGGTTTGCTTATTTGGCATACATGCAACGAAGACGATATTACGGCGATATAATTTAGTAACCATGCGTTTGGATTTCTTGTGAGTGAGTAAATGATTGAAAGACCTCACAATTTAAGTTGTATTACATTTTACACACTAGTAATTGTGACATTACCGACATTTTGTTTAGCTGCTGATCGCAACTTGCGATAAAAAGCCCTCACTGCATCAAATAAATAAATAACAATAATTAGTTTTTGCTGTCACCAACCATGAAAGTTATTCCGGGTGATGAGACATGATAGTGATTTTGCGTGACGTGACATTTTGCTATATATGGATTTGCTGTTTTATATTCCCCGTCTTCAAGCTTCAAAAATAATGACTGAAGGGCTCAATTTCTTGAATGTTAAACTTGGGTATAGGTTCGTCGAGTGTACCTCAAGTGGAAAGCAATGGAAGTGGAATGGATCGAAGTCCAAGCGCTGGCTCTATTGGTAGGAATCAAAGCAACTCTAATCTTGCTGAAAATGGCGAATCACATGCCAAAGTAATTCAGGATTTGTATAATTACAATATAATGTCAATTGGTACTTTCATGAGTTTGCAACGTTTTTCAGGGCGAGATTATTATGAGTTCATGATTTGTCTTTTAGGGAAATACCCACTTCATGCGAAAGATTCCTCCGGGTGCTGAAGCATCCAACATTTTGGTGGGTGAAGTGGATTTCTTGGAGAAACCGTTGTCAGCCTTTGTTCGCCTTTCCTCTGCTGTATTTCTTGGTGACTTGACAGAGGTCCCAGTTCCAACGCGCTTTCTCTTCGTGCTACTTGGTCCTTTGGTGAGTGTTTGATAAAATATTTAGGGTTGTTCGGTGAATTTGGGGTTTTCGCGTGCTGGCAATATTGACATTATAACATTTGTAATTGAGCGGTTCGGATCAGTTAATGTCTTCTGGAATTTAGGGAGGAATCAGTCGTTACCATGAAGTGGGTCGAGCTATGGCCACTTTGATGTCTGATGAAATATTCCATGATGTAGCGTACAAGGCCAAAAATCGCGGACATTTGCTTGCCGGAGTTGATGAATTTCTTGACGCGGTAACTGTGCTCCCGCCAGGTGAATGGGATCCTAGCATACGGATTGAACCACCAGCTGCAATTCCGTCACAGGATCCTAGAAAACGTCCTGATCAGGCTCCTAAGAAAGATGATGGTGACGAAGAGGAGGACGAAGAAAAAATTCGAGAAGACTCAGGATTAACACGAACTGGACGATTATTTGGAGGACTGATCAATGACATTAAAAGGAAGGCTCCGTGGTACTGGTCCGACTTCAAAGATGCTCTGGCCACTCAATGTTTGGCTAGCTGGCTCTTTCTCTACTTTGCTTGTCTCACGCCGATTATTACCTTTGGCGGGTTGCTTGGCAAAGCGACGAAGAACAACATGGCAGCTATTGAGTCTCTAGTATCTGGCTTCGTTTGCGGTATTATATACGGCTTCACATCGGGGCAACCTCTGACCATCTTGGGATCCACTGGCCCCGTACTCGTGTTTGAAACCATTTTAGTAGACTTTTGTGACAGCCATGAATTAAATTACCTACAATTTAGACTTTGGATTGGAATATGGGTTGGAGTAATCTTGTGGATTCTTGTGGCCGTTGATGCAAGTGCATTTGTGTGCTATATTACAAGATTTACCGAAGAGAATTTTGCCACGCTTATTGCAGTCATTTTCATGGTTGAGGTACGTGGTTCTCGTAAAGTTTTCGTATTGAAATGGGAAAGTTCACAAAATTCGTAATAACAAGTATTAATTTTGAATACAGGCAGTGAAAAACGTTGGGGAAATCAAAACCAAATATCCTGTGAACAAGCATGCAGATTATACGGAAGGATACTCCTGTGCTTGCCAAGGAAATGAAAGCAGTAGCCTCCCAATGTATTCGAATGGTTCTTGGGATTCCGTACCATTTTTACAATGTCATAAAGAGGTGAATTTTGGTCATGGTTTACAAATAGTTTCCACCATCTTTATTGCAAAAGCCCCAACATTAAAGAAGACACTCTTAAAATTATATGTCATGTCTTCAAACTTGTAGGGGGGAATGCTGATTGGAAATGGTTGCGGATACTATCCAGATGTATTTTTCCTCTCTTGTTTACTTTTCATCGGAACTTTCTTGATATCAGTTATGCTGAAGGATTTCAGAAATTCATCATTTTTCCCAACAAAGGTTACGATCCAGTGCTAATTACTAATCTGATTTCTCTCTTTCTCTCTCTCCCTTAGTTGGAAATTATTGATGCTATAACATTTTCTCGATTTCGTTCAGGTGCGTCAAATTGTTAGTGACTTCGCCGTCATCATCGCTATTGTGTCGATGTCTTGCCTGGATTTGATATTAGGCTTGAGAACACCAAAACTGAATGTACCTGAAAAATTCCAACCGACATTGCATAATGAACGTGGATGGTTGATTAATCCATTCGGTGGCAATCCGTTATGGACTATATTGTGTGCTCCAATTCCTGCCCTTCTTGCTACAATCCTCATTTTCATGGATCAGCAAATCACGGCAGTTATTGTCAACAGGAAAGAACACAAGCTGAAGAAAGGCGGTGGCTACCATTTGGATTTGGCCATATTGGCTTGTCTCATTCTCATATGCTCTTTTATGGGTATCCCATGGTTTGTGGCAGCTACAGTACTCTCGATGAATCACGTTAATTCTTTGAAGATGGAATCAGAGTCCGCAGCACCAGGAGAAAAGCCACAGTTTCTCGGTTGCAGGGAGCAGCGGGTGACACACATTCTCATTTTCTTGACGATTGGTCTCTCCGTTTTGATGACTCCCATCCTCAAGAACATCCCAATGCCAGTCCTCTACGGTGTATTCCTGTACATGGGTTTTGCATCTCTCAAGGGCATGCAGTTCTTTGAGCGTATTCTAATCATGTTTATGCCAACTAAATACCAACCCGATTACATGTTTCTCAGACAGGTACTTTGACGACATTGTTGTACAGTTAAAAATCTCCACGATGTTGCTGATCTGTTTTAGTACGAAAAGCCAATTGTTTCTCTTAGGTTCCTCTGCTGCGTGTGCATTTGTACACGATGATTCAATTAGTCTGTTTCATCATGCTTTGGCTTATTAAGTCATTCAAGTCAACATCTATTCTATTTCCTGTGATGGTAAAGTGCATCATTTTTTAATTAACGGATTTGTACTCAAATATCTTTTTGTAATGCGGATGCTTTGCGTTGCAGTTGGTTGTCATGATTGTGGTAAGAAAGCTACTGGACTTCGTTTTTACCCAAAGAGAATTGAAAATATTGGATGACATTATGCCTGAGAGTACTAAGCGAAACCAAGCAGAAGAAGCTCAAAAGAAAGCTGAAATGGAGGAAGCTGAGGTGACTTTAATAAATGGCTAGATGTTTGCTTTTTGATCAACACATCAGTAGTTTGCAAAATTTTGTACAGCAAAATAAATACTCTTGTATCCTAGTAGTAGGCAAAATTTGTATTCTTTTATAATTTTAATTAACATTTACTTATTTGTTTTGCGGCTTTTTTTGTCTGTATTTTTTATATTTTCATTTATCATTTTTGTACTGAATGACTAAACAAATTACTATATTTTTACTTTTCCTGGAACAGCGTCGACTCGAAGATGAGGTTTGTTAGATTGCTAATTTTCAATTCTTTAAACATTGAGCTTAATCGAATTATTACCTTGCTTGTAAAGTTTTATAATATCATAGATAGTGAACTGTAAATTTAAATTCTATGTATATACATATGAATATCTTGCTTTTGCTTCGTGTCTTTGTTCGTCAAGCTTTTGACCTTTGAATGGCTACACTATATTAATACGCTTTTGCACTATCGAAGTACAATGTAACTAGTGTCTTTAAGTGTACCATTCAGACCAGTTTTTTAGTACTTCCTGGTGATATTTTGTCCACAACATGGTAAAAGTTTGTATAACGCAGTATACTAGTATAAATGTAACGTTTGCAAAGCCTTTTTTCACTGCGACTGCTTCTAACCTGGAATAATGTAGTGTCTATCAAATCTATTTTTTCATTATGTTCCCCGTGTGTTGTTCACATAAAAACAATGTCACATACTGGGTTCTGTGACCCTTGGAAACGAAGACGCTCACAAAGCGTCCTTGTATCTCAATTACTTAATATAATTGCTATTCAATTTTTTATTCATTCCAAGGAATTGCTTAAACTACTTGATGCCGTCTTCTACGTTAACATGATTGTTTTTGCTTCCATATTTTGTTTTTGTCTGGTTATAAATATTAACTTCTAAATCTAACTTGTTATGCTGTTTTGCTGATTTAATCTAAAGCACGACTGATACAGAAATGAGCTGTCAAACTGCCCATTTACTATATTTTTGTAACCAGTCATTTATTTTTTACGTTCTGTAACTGATATTCCCATTGTTGTCTTGGTTTTTAAAGGAACCGAGTAATAAGTTTAGCCCGAATTTTGGTGGAGACAAAGACGGTGTAAGTAAAAATATTAAGAGAAAATTTCAAAAAATACAAATTGATGGAATACTCACAGGGAACTCCCGAGCGATCCAAATGTTAATGTTGAGCCCTTGCTGATGTGCACAGCTATGGCTGCGCCTGCGGAAATGTATTTTCCGCTCCCTTTGGTGTTCGCTTTCGAGTGTTTCTGTTGTATTTCACTAGAAGCAATTGTTTTACTCGAATTTTCGTTTCTCAGAAACTGGCTATTGGAGGTTCTGGGAATCTGGCCATTTCCTTGGCAAACGGAAATGTCATGAAGATACCGCTGAGCTCTGTTAACATTACTGAAGAGGTAAACAAGACTGGCATCTGGAAATCCGTGAACAACTACAACTCTAAGGAAGATGTTGATGGGAAAGACAAGTCGAAAAGCAGGTAAAATTGGTTCCTTATTTGCACTGCAAGAGTGCAACCCTTTTGCTATTCTGAAATAAAGTCACACTTGGCCGTGGACTTGCTACTGCTTATCTGAACTTTATATATTTGGGCCATGCCAAGGCATGCATGAAACATTTTGTGGTCCTTCTTCCGTACAAGGGTTCTACAATGGGAGCTATTGTCTTTCAAATTATCATTGCATTTTCATACATTAAACTGAACATTTCGTATGCAAATTTCACGCTTCAAAATATACAACATTCTTCATTTTATGGTCAATATGGTTCAATTGCAAGTGCATGTTGTATTATGCAAAAATTATTTTAGAAATTGAAGTTTTTCAGGCTAAGTTAATTGCATAATAGTTAACGAAAAACCGGGGCTATAGCGAACGGCACTTTAAGCCTTTGAATGATAGACATTTTTGAATTATTTTATTAATGAAGTAAAAGTACGCAATTATTATTTTTGCAGTCTCGACTCCGCAGAGGAGACGAGTAGTTCAGCTCCAAAGGACCAGGACACTTTTTGTTGAATTGTAATGTTTGTCACATCCAGGAAGTTTTTACTTCGAAGGAGATGAAATTGAAATTGTTCAAAATGCACTTGTTTGGATTAAGTAGTTAATGCAAGTGTTTTCTATTAACTTTTACAGTAAAGATAAATCCAAGAAACGTGGAACTAAAAAGGATGCCATAAGTGATGAAGAGAAACGTCGTTTGTCAACAATGTGTGAGGAAGAAGAGGAAGAACCTGGAATCACCATTAAGGTAGATCATAATATAGTTTGATGACAGTCAGGGATTGAGACTGCTCTTGCTTTTCATTTTTGCGTGTTTCCAGAATTTTTGCTCTTTGTTATAGTTTCTTATAATTAAAGTACACCCTTATCAAGCTATGCTTTCACGTTTTACACCCGTACTTGAAAATGTTCGAATGGAACTAATCAAAATAGATTTTGTTCAATTATTGTTTATTATCATTCTGGATTTATGTTTGCCTATAATAATATTTTTATCTTCGTTTTAATTCTTTAGTTACATGTTGACAGTTTAATGAGTAGATATAGTTTGTTCTTCGACTTACACGCAAACTGTACCTTGCATTTTAAAATGGAAATTTGCATGATTCGACCAGTGTCTTTTTACCAGTAAGTAGTTTTTTTGTTTTCATAAAAATGAAATATTATGAATTGCTTTTAGTTTCATTATAGTTTAGACGATTTTGTTCCACATTATTCTTCCGTTTGTTATGACATTATACATTATGTTGCGTTATGATTTTAATCTGGAGGTTAATTTCTTTAGTTTCTGCCAATTATTTATAAGTTGGTATGATACAAAGGTGGAACGTTATAATAAATGTGGTACTTAATTTTTTGTTTTTAACAAAAATTCTTCTGGAAAAAAGTCGAGAGTTTGAATTTTGCAACTAATTAACTATTAGAAAATCTTATCTCATTGTATTGTAATTAATCGAAATGAAATAGTATCGGCTTACTTTTAGTTAGTAACTTAGTACCTATAACAATTTCAGTTGCTACTGTATAATGTAAAATTTTATTCTTTGACGATGTAGTAAGTACTGTTGATTGCGAATTAACTTTGCTGTGCTACACGTTTTATGAGTTTGAATTGTTACTACAGTGACTAGAAAATTATATAAAAAGTAACAAAAACAGAATTAGGAATTTATGTAATAATTTTTTGGTTCGGTGATAGAAAACCGTGATAATTTCCGATTTTTCTGTTATTAAAGTCATATATTATACATTAAGCAATATTATTTTTTGTTTTTATTTGCACCATGGCTTTGCACGGACTGCTGCAATTTTTGCACTTGAATATGATAATATCACATTAATGCGTGGATTTGATTGACGCCGTAAACTGGAGTTGCCCTTCCTCATAATCATTATACCCAGATAAATCATTAATCATAATCATAAACCAAACCCAGCAGTTAATGTATTTATTTTGATCGAACTCCTTTTTAGAATGTTTCAATTTATAATAGTGGTTCGTTGCCGTTGTTGATTAACATTATTTTTTTGCAATTTGCCATTCTGTTATTATTGTATACTTACAACCAAAAACTACGTTCGTTCACTACACTAAAAGTTTGATGTGTTTCCATTCACTTTTGGGTCACATCGAAATGATTCTGAAAACTTTATTGATTGACTTTCCTTTAGGATTTACACTCCCGCCCTAAATGAAGTGATCAGTGATCAGATATTTTCAAGCAACTACTTCTTCGTCGAGAATACCCGGAAGTTGAAAGTATATCAACCAAAAAATACTTAAACATAGTTTCAGTGATGGCAACTCAGTCAGTAGATTTGTGTAGTCTTTAAGTTTTACTGAATATATACCAATGAGTGTACACTTTATTATTATAGTAGCTCGTATTAATAACATTAGTCGTATTTAAATTCTTAGCCAGTTTACGGTGTCGCTCTGCAAATGTTTCCCGTTCATTTTCAGCTGTCATTGAATTTGATTGCTGTTCATCTGCTGTTTTTCTTATAGATTTTTCCTAGAGTAAACATTGCACGACAAATTTGTAGTTACGTCATTTAGTTTCATGGTAAAATATAAAAAGTAACATGTCTTTATAAAGGCTCTCTAAAATAAGTCTACACATTTCACTATACGGCTACAGCTTTCACACATCTATCAAGTTTTCGTGCTCATGCTATTGTCTCATGAAAGTTTCTTTGAATACGGCTATTTGTTTAAGCTTCCAAAAAAGTTTTAATGTACTTGTAATATTGTATGTTCCTTGTCATGAAATTGTAATGTTTCAGTCAGTGACTTTGCATTATACGCATAAAATCTTTTTGTCCCAAGAATCCTGAATCCATCCCAACAATGAGAGAAATGTTGACACTGCGCTTGTTCTTGCTTTCAAATTTATCTTAAACGTAGTAGTGAATTGACAATTTATTGAATTATCATAACATATTTCCTATAAATTTAGTGCGTACATGTTACACACATTTTATTAATAGAATCTTTATTAGCAATACTATATTTGAGATTATTAAATACAATAACGAGATTCCATGCTTATCCTATACAAGTAGTCGAGTTGACTAACCTATGATCCTTTTTTCTCTTTTTTTCAATGTGCTTAGGTCTCTGTTCCGAATGTGAAAAACGGGAAAAATGAGACTCCTGTTTAAAAGCAGTCTCTCCATGCCAATTCAAAAATGCGGAATGTGAAGGTGTGACACACAAATATGACCTTTGATGACTTGTTCTCTAATAAAGAGATAACGGCATAAGTTTTTGCAACTTACAAAAATAAGCAAAAGAAAAGAAAAATCTCAACAAAGTAAACAAAACACACTGTTAACAGCAAACTTTCTCAATTCATTCAAAATTACCAATTAGACTTTTTCTGCAGACTGAAATCCATCCTACGAAATATAGACATTTATCGAACTAAGTAAATCACATTTTAAAAACTGATTAGTGTTATTTCTTAATACACATTGCTTACAACAACTGCCCCTTATTCTGCATTACCATTGTTATTGATGTTGTTAATTCTCTATCTCTACAACCAAACTCTTGGAATTTATATTTTTAAGATACAATAAATTCCTTTTTAATACCGTGTTACTGGTTGTAATAGTTGTATTTAATAGTAGAATTGGAATGTAATTTATGTAATTTATCAATTATTTTCATTTTTAGAGTATCAAGAATATACTTTTATGTCGTGTTATGGATTTGTTTTGTTTGCAAGTAATGAGTTTCGCATTACCCCATTTTAATTTCAAAGCCTTGATTCATCCTTAATTGGTTGTAATGGTTCAATGTTTTCTTTTCATTGTAACTCTTGTGCAAACCCAAATGAAATTGTACGCTGCTTTACTGTAAATATTTATTTGATGCTAATTAGTTTGTTAATGTCAAATAATATAAGGTGTAGGAGAAAGTCGCTTGACCATCCTTTTACCGAAGGCAGACGAGATGAGCCAAGGAACTTACTCTAGCCTAGTACATATTATATTTATCATTATAGTTACACATTTTTTAAAATATAGGAACTTGCAATGACGTGATGGTGAATATTTGTGCTCAGTCAACTGTTGTTGTGTTATATATAAATGCGTACCACAGTTGCTACTATGATTATTAAGAACGCATTCAAATTAATAATGTACTTATTGATAATACTAAATTATATTAGAAAGAAAGGCAAAAGCTGATGTGCGTTAAAATGCGACTGTATAACTCGTACAATTCTAAGACAGAAACCGTTACTAATTTATTATAGAGTACGTGTCATGTCGTACGATTTTATGGTACGTCGAAGTCGACTGCTGCTATGACGACGTGATCAAAAATTTTAATCTCTAAGATTGTTGTTGACGACAAATTTTAGGAGCGAGCAACGCATGAGAATACTAATGTTCAAACGAGTTTTCGACCGTTTTCGTAGTCGAATGACTTATTACGCATTAGCTAACGTACTGCATAATTAATTACTAATTAACTGAAAACTGAATTTTGAGACAAAAAAGAGTCAGGGTTTCCTCTCGACCGCATTTCCTAAATATATTTCGTTCTTCTTCATAAAGCTGTTACTATATACAATTTATTAAAGTACACTTTCTCAAAATGTTTGTAAAGGATATCCATGCAAATGGCGGTCAAGATAAGCCTTTACGACGGTCATAAAATATTCTGATTATAATTTAATCATTAATTCCAATGCTGACGCTCACGTCTTTAAATTTTCCAGAATTATTAATAGAATTAACGATTACTAAGCCACAAAAATACGTGAAAAACATACAATGTGTTATCGTTTGCAGACATGGTGATATAAAACGTAATAATGTTTTAATTCTAGCATTTCTTTGTTCATCCAAAACCTAATTACGTCATCATGCCTAATTAATTAGTTCCGAATAAATCCTAATTACTGAGGAAACAAAGTCTCAAGCAAAGCCTGCTGATCTCAGATTTTTATATTCAAATCTTGCATTTAAAACTATTGGTTTCACAGTGCCCCGTTGTATAATTTTCAGTACAAAAGAAAGTTAACCGAGCGTCTTTTTGCTAAGTTATAGGCTTTTGTTTTATTCATTGCGACTTCGATTAACTGGGCTTCAATGCAAATCTTAGGGTAATTAGTGTTAAATGTGGGGATAGTTAATGTAAAGTAAGGAGTATTTTAAAAGGATATTGATATTATGATAAAAACCAAAATTTGGCAATGTAAAAGTGCTACGGACCAGAAACACTATAAAAGCTGTGCCCCACCCAGAAAGACAAATTTTAGTGAGTGTACAGTCACTGCATTGCAATTAACAAGTACTGTAAATGCCTATAAAATTATTAGTATTTATAGTAAGGTGTTTTGCTGGTGTACCGAGGATCCTTGCTTTTAAATTAGTCGCTTGTGAAATGGACAAATAAAACAATTATTATAAAATATTAGTACCAATGTAACTAATGATATTACATACGCTATTTTGCCCTCTCTTGAGAAATTATAAAACTATTATAATTATTGTATAATTATTAATTATTATTTTACTATTAGACTTCGACGGTGGATTTGTAAGCATAAAAACGCAGCCACGATCGACATGGTTGGACATTTTGTGCACTCTATTATAATGACTGCCAGAACGCTATGAAAATTAAAATCATCGATTTTAAGAAAGTAGAAAAGGAGTGCAAATGCAAACCTGCATTGAGCCTCATACGTCATTCTGCGAGAGCGAGAGGGAATCGAAGAGTGTCGTAGTATTTTATGAACAAACGCTGAAAACTTAAAATTAATCAAAAAATAAACTTAAAAAACCTAAAGGACTCATAAAATTTTTTAGACTGCTCTGCAAATTGTTGTAGAAAGAACTGTACTGGTTGGTAAAATATTAAACATATACAACTTATACAACTCTAATAGATGTACAAATAACACTCCAAAAAAGGATATTTCCATTAAACTTCTTGTGTATTGAAAAAACGGGAATTCATACAAAAATTTCATTTTAAAAATTGTATTGCGTTTTCTTTCCAGTTTCCATACAAATCTAATGTTGAGAGTACAATGTTTCCTCTAATGCTACGTAACCAACTATAGTACGTTCAGTCATAAACAACACTAATTTAATTATTCTTTGTAATTCAATAATTGGATATCAACAACAAGAAGAGAGAACTGCTTGAAATTTTTATTTATCTGTGTAACCATTACGTCCTCAGTACAGTAAGAAGTATACTATTGACGTCGTTTATGAAACCTCGATTCGACTTGCCAATTCCAATCGTTTAATTGTACTACTAGACCGACACGACATTTTTGTGTCCACTCAATTCTGCTCTCGACGTCTCTTGTAGTAAATTAAAGTACTACTATTAGACGAAATCGCCAGTAATTGACGAAAATCGTGAGTTGGCAGGCAGGCAATGGTAAGCATTACTACAGACTGGAATTCAATATCCAAGAGCCAAATGGGGTTATTAAATTGTCTGTTGATATGACGTTGGATTTGATTCAGCGTCTATGGCTTGTGTAGCATTGTCTGTCAAAGTAAAGAAATTGTGAGAATAAATCAATCAAGAAATAAAATGTGTTTAACAATCCGTATTATATGCAATGTTGTCATTCTTTGTCATTCGTTTGTCATTCTTTTCGCTCATGTGATCTCATATTACACAGCATTTTAGAACTGGCTAAATCTAAAAACACGATTTCATGCATTATTACTACTGCTAATTATTTTGAATTTGGACGCTAAATTGTTACGTTACGTATTGAACTGTTACGCGATCACAACATCATAGAAATTCAAGGACAGCGTGTCCGTTTCAGACGATTCAAAGTCATCCCCAATTTTCTATGATTAAATGAATACGTGACTAGACAATTTTGCAGTAAGAAGTGCTCTTCATCACCCACTATATTATAGTAATTACAGCCCTTTGTACGAATAGAATAGAAAATGAAATGGAAATCACTTTATTGTTGTGATTGTAAAACGTAGGCTAAAATATTACCACATGACCACATTGTATCTTATAAGTTTTGTTTCCTGCATAGTCATTTCCGTTTTATTTCAAAATGTCGTTCATTTAAAAGTGCTCTCAGGAACAGGTCAATTTACTTTTTATGCAGCTCCACTAATTCATATTAATTCGAAGTTATTTCATAATTCAATGATTCAATTTACTTTAGTCGACTGTACAAACATGTTGTATTTCCTAAGTGTCCTGTGGATTATCACAATTGTGTCACCAATTGTTCACGGACGCCGTCCGGGTAAACCATTAGACATTAAATGTCGTCACTTACACCAATTGTTCACGGACGCCGTCCGGGTAAACCATTAGACATTAAATGTCGTCATTTGAAAAGATTACTATATATACACTTATAAAAGTTTTTATTTCATTGTATTTTAAACCTTTTATGCAGAATGTTCGCTCCCAATGAAAGTGGGGCCTTGCAAAGCTGCCATTTCTGCATTCTATTTTAACAAAGCGTCTCGAATGTGTGAAATATTTTTGTACGGTGGCTGTAAAGGGAACCGAAATAGATTCACCAATCTCACTGCTTGCGTAAACGCATGTCTTAAGTGATTTCTCGAAAGAACATTTTATTCCAACAATGTACAGCCTTAAAATTATTAATAAACTCCAATAATAGTAAAATAAATTCAAGCAACGTTGTATTGCTGCTGCGATATAACGATGTTTTGCGTGTTTTTTCGGCAATTGTCAGAATATATTGTAATATGCTTATGTTATGAAGCCATATTTTTGTCAATCCAAGAGCGAAAGTATTCCACTCGTGTATAAACTCCAGGGAAACTGCCGCATCCTTTCCCCCAAGAAACTATTCCAACTTGAGTCCACTTTTCTCCGGATTTATGAAGCAGTGGACCGCCGGAATCACCCTGAAAGTTCCATAATGCTGTCTTAGAAGGTTTCCAGAAAATTATGTGACCGAAAAAAGAAGAAGGTATAGTTATAAAAATAACATACAGAGCAAGCATCTTTGTTTCTCTTTCCGTCTCCAGCGCAAATGTTTGCATCAAACAGTCGTCCGGGTGCAAAAACATTGTAAACTTTTTGACACTCCGCTTGCTTCCAGACAGGCATGTCTACTTTACGGAGAATGTCTACCATGCTTCCAAATGTACGATCCAGGCCCCAACCAGCTATCGTCACTTGCTGTCCCTCTAAATTTAAAGTTTTTTCATTGGACTCGGGCGGCAGGCAAATCGGTTGGATGTAATCGGTGAAATTCACAACTCTGTCCAGTTTCATTAAGGCAATATCATTGT
>JABASF010001692.1:0-19925 GCA_019776145.1 Harlomillsia oculata
TGAAAAACAAGTTGTAAAAATGGAATGATGTTGAGAATAAGTTGTTGGACAAAGGAACGGACAGGACAGGCTGTAAAGTGAAAGTAACAGAAGAGGAATGTGAAAGCAGGTAGGAGTAGAAAGTGGGAATAGAAAGGGAGAATGAGAGTAGAAGGCCCTCTGGGAAGAGAAAGGGGAAAGGGGAGAATTGAGAAGAAAGAATCGTATTCTGCATGTCGCAACGTGCCTCTATGGGAGCAACTCGGGTTTGTTTGTAACTTTCCTTTGGAAAGAAGATCTGTTGAGGGCATTAAAGCTAAAGTGAGATAGAAGAGTTTGTTGTTCTATACGGTCTCTGGTCCTGGGCTTCCCATGTGCGTTTCGGCTAAAGCACTAAGGAACTAAGCTGTTTCATTTGAGCATGAAAATGCGGCAGATTGGATTAGAGTCGCCGTCGCATTGCATTCTATCCACTTCACCGCATCTCTATCTTCGTTGTGACCCTGTTGTCTCCTTCCTGTTGCTCTTTAACAACTTGGAGTCATTGGTTGGTGCTGTAGGCAGGAGTAGTGAGTAGTGGAAGTTGTTGTTTCAGGAGAAAAGTGGAGAGAGTTAGTTGGTGAGATAAAGGTAGTTGAGGACAACAAGAGGGCGCGTGTTTGAATAGGACTTTGGCATTTTTTGGCTGGTGGTTCCAGTGTTCTTCTATTACAGTGTCCATTTGTGCGGCTGTGAGCGGAAGGAAGCGGGGAGTGGAGGGTAAAGAGAGTAATTTGATGGCTCTTCGTGTCTTGCCAAGCCATAAAAGGGAGCTGAGTTGGAGCACTGCGCCACTTGGGGCGGGGGAGTCATAACGGAATGTATCTTCCTCATTTTTGTCCACTGCTGCCTTAGCCATAGTCGAAGATAGTTGAGTCGCGTCACATCTGCAATGACGTTGGGTCTCTCTTTCCCCCTTGCTTTTTGCCATTCGCATCTTTGGCCAACATAACATGAGGATGGGAGAGTAAGTATGAAAGCAAAGCAAAGCGAAAGCAGTAATCTGGATGTGCACTGAAACTGGAAGTGTAACAAGAGTGCGGGTTTGGGTTTTAGAGCTTATGAGAAGAAGTAGCCATGTAAATAGTAGGTAGATCACGGAGGCATTCTCTTATATTCGTCTTCTCTCGGCGTGCCTCCATTGAATTACGACTCTTCTCTTCGCACCACCGCCACTCCACCCAAAGGCATTCGTAACGATTTCATACGACGTGCTTTGATTGTGCCCATTTCATTTCGTTCTCTTTTGATTTTCTCCCTTTCTCTTAGCTCCTAAGAGAAATGGGCTGCCTCCACCTGACTCAAATCTGCCCTGTCGACCTTGTTGCACGTTTCATTCGGCCACCGCGATTCATGACGGCAGCAAAGGCGATCCATTTGCGTTTTCCAATCGCCGCACTACAGTTTATAGAACTACTCTTATGCTACAGCACTAGCTAACATAACATACCCAATATTTTCTATGCTAAAGTGTATATAGTACATAAAATGTGAGGAAAGAGGAACCTTCCATGCATTCTATTCTTTACTATACAATTCCCCTGCTGCCTCAAACCGTCTTTGTAAACAGCCGTGTCTGAATGAAAGTCTGAACAAAATTGGACTCGCTGACACAAATGACCTCGCCTCTGCATTTTATGGGTGCACCAGTTGAGCCAACCAACAACATTTGCATTGGAGAATTCAACTTGCTTTCACGAACCAAAGGAGAGGGAAAGATTCGCTTTTCTTTTTCTTCGTGATGCTTTTCTGTTTCCTTATTCTTCGTTGCTGCCTGCGACTGGTGCTTCTAATCACACGAAAAGAAACGTGGCTATGTTCTCTTTCCTTTTCCTTTGTGTGTCTGTTGAAAGGAGACAAAAGAGGAGAATGTGTGCACTGTGTGTTTCGTCTCTGTCTTCTCATGCATACATTCATCACGAGGGCCCGTCTCCTTCCTTCGTCTACCTGTTAGCTCACCCCGGGGAGTTGGCTCTCCTCCGTGTCCACGGCACTCTACTCTCTCATTACTCTCCCTTCTTTTCACCATTCACTTTTCCTCTTGTCCTTTACAATAAGGCCAGGTCACATGTCTCTTTGTCAACAGTAGCACACTCACTCAGTACCACTAGTATTTCCCGACATCCAGTCAACTAACTTGACTCCCTTTACAGCTGCATTGTGCACTCAAGTCTGTCAAGTATATTCCGTTCTGCATATATGTCCTTGTATAATACATTCATATATTTATTACTTCCCTTGGTTGTCGCAGGCACACAAGGACGGAGAATAGGAAATCATCGTCCGCACTATCTCAAACCAGTACAAATGTTAGTAACAAAATTACGACCGTGCAATTGTCAAGTTTAAATTATACAGGAAAGGTATAATGTAAGTACACCTGTACACCCTACAAAGTACAAGGCATGCTGCATTATATGTGTTTTTTGGGGAAGGTCTTGTGTGCCTCTCCTGTTCGGACATGCAGACATAGGCAGGTAGCCAACGTGCATGTAAGTGGACACAGAAACGAGGTTACATGCTGAAAGGCAACAGTCTTGGGTGATGGGCTGTCTTGTCTCTGCTAGCAGTCTAATTGGTCTCAAGAGAGGAGGGAGTTGAAGAATTGTTTGCACTCGTTCTCCACTTGAAAAGAAAGACCTAAGAACTAGTCAAAAAAAGTGGAAGTGGAAAGCGAGAGAAACTCTTCCCGCTTGACTGTACACTGGAAAAAGCAAAGTAAGCACCGGACGCGAACACCCCGCCCTCCCCAGCTTCATCGGTGTGGTACAAACGCTCGTGTCTATCTGTGCTCTCTTTCACTTTCTCTGTGTGCCAAGACTGTGAAAAAAGAGAGTTGGTGTGACAGCCTGTTCTTGGGAAGTGGCCAAACTGTCATCATCCAACTGTGGAGCCGACGTTAGGCTACCGTCCACGACACCAGCAACAGAACAGAAGAAAAAGAAAAGTAGCGATCGATTATTAGCCAATTCAATCAGGTCATCCCCTCTCCGTCACCGCAAAAATCGGAAGAAGAAAGTCAAACTGAGTACCAGTAGTTCCCAGCGTGGTCTTGTCGGCGTCGTCTCGATTTCACCGTGCCACATCGTCCCCTTCCTATACTACCTTCTTTTTGGCTTCTTCTCTCAGAAACTGTACATTTAGAAAAGAGCTTAACTCGAACCAAGACTTGCACTTGCACGTACTCATTTAGTGGGCGTAGAAGCACCACTACTAGCATTTCCACCACTATTCTCATCATCTCCAACCATCCTACAACAAAGAAATTCATGGAAGAGAGAAGCACAGGTAAAAGTGGCAATTAGTCCAGGGCAAGGATGCGGACACAGCGTACTTGGCACTGCCACTCCCGTGCCCTTGTCCATTCACTCGTGGTCCGTCTACTTGGCAATCATCTCATTTCCTTCGATGACTACGTTCAATGTTTCTCGTGAAGTCAGGTCCAGTTGTAGATGTTCCAGGTGCCACCATCATGGCAGCTCTTACCAATTCCCACAACTTTTTTCTCTAGGGAAAGCTCCGTTCCAAATGCAACATTAAAGGAGCCATTTCTACTCTGTCGACTCGTTCTTGCTCTGTCAAAAAGCGAAGTCTGCCACGTCCCCATGGTCTCCATACACAACTTTTTCCTTGTGAGATTGGCGTGAAGCCTAAAAAGGGAGATGCCGAGGGTCCGTGCCACGAAAGCAGCTAGCCCATTTCTACTGTCCAACTTAGAGTCGTAAAGAAAAGTTGTGTTTGCAACCGTGAGGCACACCTGTTATTACGACTTGTCGACTCCACGTAATTGCACACACAATGCAGTCGTAAAAAACTGCCACTTGTCTGCTTCTTTTGGGTCTTCATACTAGACTTGTTTTTTTCCTTTGTCAATACAACTTTTTGTCATTAAACAAAAACAACGACGCCTGCACATAACTATGATATAAGAACTGTATAGAACAGTCCTTTGGTGTTTCTTATGTACGTCATTATTTTACAAAAGCTGTAATGCAATTTTCCAATAGATTTATGAAATGCGCACACAATACAGAGTTAAATAATAAAGATGCCTTTCTTAAGAAATCGGCAAAATACGTAGGTTCTGGTATCCCCTTCATCAGTGCTTTCCACGGTCGCTGCGCTTCGTTGATTTTCCTTCCGGTCACTGCTTTTACGATTGTGCAAAGAATGCAATTGTCGCCGTTTCCTCCAGGCACACTCATACACGTATACAATCGGGCGTTTTCTCTCACTTGCCGTACTTCATGGGGAAATCGAAGAGATTTCTCCTTTTGTCTCTTGCGATGTAGGCAATGGAGAGGAAGCCCGTAGTCGCCGTCGTCGTCTTTCAGGAATTGGGCAGTGCGTGCTCACTGTCTTTCAACTCAACTCAGCCTTTCATCCCGGTGATCATCTTATTTCTCCTTCTCTTTCAATCTCATCGAACATCCTCACTCTTGCCACCATTACGAAAAACTCACGCAAAAACTCTATCTTTTCCTTCCGCCAATCTATTTCTAAAGCCTTCAACAATCGTCCGTTCAAAATTGAATAATTCTTCTTCTCGCCACCTTTCCTCCAATTTGCACTCTTTTCTTCCACGGACCAAGGAGAAATCTATCTATTCTTTTTCAAAAGTACCAAAGAAAATAACACTCAGAGAGTAAGCTCTACAGAATTGCATACTTTCTATTACCATTCGTTTTGACGTCGTACCTCTTTTCTTCATGAAAACTTTCCTTGATTTCACAAAAGAAATTTTTTGTATGCTGCCAGCACCGGTTATCAGCGCACCGAAACCGGAGCCACCAGCACATCATGTTGAATGCTATGTTAAAATTTTCGGAACATTTTCGGAACAATTTTATTTCATTTTCTAAAAATATGCATGTACTGTGTACTATATTGTAGTAACATTATACGTCGTTTAATGGAAGTTGAGACATTGTTCCGCGCAAAAAGGAATGAGTGTAGAAGATTTAAAACGAAGAAGAGAAAAAGGACTTTTGACCTGGGTGAAAGGGGAAAGATACAGGGTGGTAATGAGAGACGTTAGCGTCTCGTTCTCCTTTATCCAGCCAGGCATCTGTTAATGGCCACCTCGCTCCTCGTCTCGTCTCCTTTCAATAGATTAGATTCATCTTGGCAATTCCACTTGGACGTAATTAAAGGGGCTCCCCCTCGCCCTCCTCTTTTGCCTTCACTTCCACTTGACTCTTCTTTCCCTTGTGCTCAATATTCGGAAACCTATAGTAAAATACATCGTAGCAACTGAATGCAAGAGCCTGAAGAATGGAGCGCTCTGCTAATCTAACTAATCGCCATCTTTACGACCCACTCACACACCCAGTTTTCGTTCGTCTTTCTGGCAAAAGCGTCTTTTCACTTCTTCTTGCATGAGTTTCTAAAAGAAAAAGGCATGCTGAGTATAACGGAGAAAGTCGATCGTTTGGACGTCGCACAAAACAGAAATTCAGTTTGCTATCATTCAACAGATTATGTGGGTTTTTCTTTTTTCTGTTAAACAGGCATGCTGAGTATAACGGAGAAAGTCGATCGTTTGGACGTCGCACAAAACAGAAATTCAGTTTGCTATCATTCAACAGATTATGTGGGTTTTTCTTTTTCCTGTTAAACTGGAAATTTGAACCAGACAACAAAACACATTTTAAAGTTATACTTTAAATAATTTGCCAACTGCCAAAAACTACATTTACATTAAAAATTCAATCCTTCAAGGCACAGTTGACCTGCAATGTCATGTACACAATAGCATGAAGTACTTGAATGCCATTGACTAGAATAGTAAACATGAAAACTTACAATACCAACAAAACACATTTTAAAGCTATACTTTAAATAATTTGCCAACTGCCAAAAACTACATTTACATTAAAAATTCAATCCTTCAAGGCACAGTTGACCTGCAATGTCATGTACACAATAGCATGAAGTACTTGGTCAATGCCATTGACTAGAATAGTAAACATGAAAACTTACAATACCGTATTTTTGGGAGAAACAAGCTCCGTAGGTTCCTTTTAAGTAAAGAGAAAAAGGCTATCTGCATGTTTTCACCCAAGTCTTTCACCTTACTCTTAATTCTAATGATGTCTCTTCAACCCCTTTTATGGACCATTCTCTTGAAAAATGGCAACTGCTCCAATGCTACAAAAACACTCTCATCTCAAACTTCTTTTCGTATCTCTTATTGTAAATCAGTTCACATCCTGGTGCATTCCGCTCTGAACATTCGAACAAGGACTTTCTCTAAGAGGATCCAATGCTTTGCATTCCGTAGGTGAAATCTACAATCCAGCACGGAGCGACCAAACGTAAAATCAACAAGTTTTGCCGTAGTCGAGAAAGGAAGCTACAGGAAGAAGCTACTGCGATGTCAATAAAGTCTAAAACTGATACTTGACACTAGTGCTATGAAAGAAGAGTACTTTATCATTCTATGATAGAAAACCGAATACGCCGTCGTTTCCACATGAAAGACCGACTTAGCGGAAGACTACAAGGAAATATGGGTATAATATTTATAGTACGTGTATAGAAGTTATTGTTTTTCCTGAAATTAATGGATGTCTCAAGTTGAGTTTAATGCCACTGTCATTTTGAGTAACCTCTTCTTTTGATTTCTATTCAAAGTATATTTTCCCTGGAAGAGCTTTCAACTTCGGTATTGTCCCTGGTGAACAACGGCGCCGAGTGCAGTTGCCCAGGACCACTTGGCTGAATGAGAAAGTTGAGGGCAGTTGAGCAGGGAGAGGAACATCTTACGATGTAATTAAAAAGTTATGAGCAAACTGGTCGTGATTAATTACTTCGTAATAAGGGCCAAAGTTGAAGGGTTGAAGGAGCAACACGGTGAAGCCTTCGTATTCGCGATGTCTGTCTACAGTAAACACGTAGTAAAGAGATGAAAAGCTTGCGGTTTGAGGCTAGCGACAGCGTATAACAGAAATGAGGATTAATGCTTGAGAAGAGAAGTGGGGTTTGGCGGTTAAGAAGGCAAGTGACGACGCCCTGTGTGCAGATTTATGTGTCTGATCAGAGACCACACCAACACCTCGGAATGAATTAATCATGCCACTAATGAAAAAGTCAATAAATTCATCCACATTCGCCCACAGATTAATGAGTGCACACCATCACAAGCAGTCAACCACCTATGTCTTAAATTTCTACGGGAATCCAACGTCTTAAAAGCAAGCAAAGTGCGCACACAACTTTTCCTCCTTTCAATGAATAATAAAGAGTCAAAAAGAGAGAAAAGGATTTGCGTCATCAATAAATCTGATGGGAAATGCTGCCGGTTTGTTCCTACAGTGCGCGCTCTTACTTGTCCTTTCTTGTCCCCCCTTTCCTTCGAAGTTGCAGGGCTTGCAATATATATTCGTACTTTTTCCAACTCTGATGACAGCAGCCTCTGGGTCTGCATGCAACAGTCCAATTAGACAATTCCCATCGAAACATAAAGCTGGAGAAGTTCCATTTCCAGTTTAGAATAAATAACATAAATGAAATGGTTTCTTGGTCGTCACGCCAAAGCGATTCATTGGCCGGTACATGGCTATTTTATTGGTATACAGGCGGATGTAATGAAAAGTGTATTAGAAGAGTACAAGAATAGGGAGAACGAAAAGAACTAATTCAGTCGTACTTATAACCAACAGTTTTGGAAATGTTGGTGCTGGTATGAAAATTGGTTTAGTGAAATGGGTGGTGGTGGTTGATATTTCGGATAGCTGGAGGGCAACAGGCATCGCTCTTCATCTATTCATGTGGTGTAGTGAATCGATGTGAATCGAGTGAAGAGGAATGTCACAAATCCATTTATCTGACTGTCATCACTCGTTGATTGAGTCCATTTGTACAGGGGAGCAAAGAACACGAGGAAGCATAGCTAGTGGTAGCGAGTTTATTGAGTGACTGACTGAGCGGGTGAGTGAGTGATGATATTTTGGTTGTATACAGCACACGTGCTCATGATGCGGACTTGGTTATGGAGATGGAAGGGCAAAAAAGAATCAGGAGAAAGAGAAGAAAGGCAATAGAGTGAAGAAGGACAGGTCGGAACAAGTTTTAATGTACGAGTCGTTTTAAGTTTACACACAGTGAGAATATCATAAATGGTTGTGGTCAGAGCAGTTCGGTTGTGATACCCACGGGCAAAAGACAGGTGTACAGCAATCTTCGTGGTCACGAACAGGTGAAAAATGAATGTGGACTGGGAGAAACTGGAGGGAAAGTGCAGTAGTGCGGGGAGTTTGGGGAATTGGTAGCACTTTGTCGTTGGGAATTACCCTACGGTATAATTTATGGGCTACCTGCCTACATTAGCATAGAGGCTCCTTTCCCATGCCTTTGCCGTCGTTCAATTTCCGCCTTCTCATTTTTCCTTACTCCCTATGCTCTAACTGTGTGACACGACGAATCCTTTTGAATCCGTCAGAGTCGTGCCAAAGTTCATGCAGTTCTCAAATCCCTCGTCACTCCCCAGCAGCCGGGAACAAAGTCCTCGCATCGAACTAACTACTTCGTCGTTTCGTCTTCATCTCCCTCCTTTCAAAATAGCTTGGAGAGTTCCAAGGAAGCAAGTCTCGCAAATTCTAAAGGAGCACCAAGACAAGGACGACTAGAAAGACGTACGACTGATTTTGTGCGTGTGGAATTCGGGTGTGACATGCAGTCGCCTGTTGGGCTCCTTTCTCATCTCTCCCTTGACGCCTCATCAATTTCACAAGATTGGGCATACTGATAAACACTCCCCCGTCCCCTGACGTCTAATCACCTCATCAGGAGCCTTCAAGCTTAATGTGCGTTTTCGTAGTCAAAGCTTGTGGCTTCTCGTAATGAGCTACACATTTTCTTTTTTAACAACGAAGAAAAAAAAGTTGAGAGAAAGTGCAGTCAACGTCAGTGAACAGGCAAACTGCAAAGGTGCATTCATCAATGCAGCAACACTGTCTTCCCCTTATTCTTTGCCAATGTCATGCCTATGTATATACTATGCCTGATCCATCTATACAACGTCTTCATTTTCTCTATATACGGTTTCTCTTGCTTCCCTTCAATGTTTGCTCTGAGAAAGCCCGAAACGGAGGTGAAATGGAGAGGAGACGGAGGGGAGTCGTGTTTCTGTCAATTGGCACATTCATCCATTTTGCAGGCAGCCCCGTCCAAACGGATCGTTGTTCCATGTCACTCAAGCGTCTCCTTGCTGTCCAGTCCAAGTCATGAGTCACGAAAGCAGACCGGTTTCCACTCGGACACTCAACAACCAGTGTTTGTCCTTTCTGTCTCTCAATCGCATCGCAATCTCACTAACTCTTTCCATGAAATGCAATGGTCATAATACGAGAGACAACTCAAGAACGAGGACACCACTGTAATTAATCTACAAAAACACACATTAAATGAATATTTTCAAAGTCTGTTAAATGCATCCCGATGTCACACACGATCACAAAAGGCGGTTTATCCCCATTTGCAGTGTGAAGGACTGATGAAACGCAGTGCTTCGAAAATTCTTCTCTCTGGAGATCGAAGGCTTCGAAGGTACATAGATGTTAACTTAATGGAGTCATTTGAAGCTGCTTGCGGAAAGCAGTCGAACAAACTGGAGTGCACATCTGATTATTCAGTTTCAAATAAATTAGTCAAATCAATTAAACTGTATGCCTACAGCGGAACCGCACTCGAGTACAAAAGTAGTCTATCGTAACAGTTTGTTCGTTCATGCATATATTCTCGACAAGCAGCAGCAGTCATTACAAGTGGCTAACCCACTTATGTCGCATACGTAATGAAAGGAATTCGTGAAGTACACTTATCTTTGATTCTGTCACATATTCACATGTATTTGTCCACTTGCATGCATTGCTTGACACGGAACAAACGTAAACTCATGAATACAGACGAGAATTGTGAAATTTACTAGGGACAAGGATGATGAAATTTTGATATTATATATAACCAATCATACACAGTGTGACTGCGAGTTGCAGAGACAAAAGATATGAAGGATTTTCTGCATGCTTTTATTGCATAGTTTTCCCAAGATTACTCACACTAATGTCTTAGGGCGAACTCGAATCCAAGCCGCAATCTCAGGAATTCCCGTCACCTCCTCCTTGTGTCTCCGCAATGCCGGATAGTTGTTTGTAAGACCACGATAAAACGTGTTTTCGTTTGGTACTTCCATCCCAGGAGGCATTATTGGTCCTTTAGCATTTGGAACAGCGTCATCCCAAATGTCAATAAACGAGGCTAACCAAAAGTCTGCATGAGTCAACTTTCCAGGCACAACAAAATCTCCCGTCTTTTCTAAAATACGATTGAAGTAGTCGTAGTAAACTACAAACTTCTTGTCAATCAATTCCTTCTGGGTCGTTTTTCTTGCTGGATCCCGCTCAAATATATTCATCCTCCAGACATGGAATAGGTCAAAAATCATAGTAATAACTTCGTCCGCCTTCGCATTGTCCCAAGCGTTGTCTGCAACTAACCCAAACTCTGTAGCCAAATACCGAGAAATGGAAGACGACTGGCACAGTTCCATGGAATCTACGTATAGAACCGGTACTTGACCCACTGTGCTAGAATATTCTAAAGATCAAATGAAAGCGTTGCAATGATACAAAAAACAGATTAACTCTGACAAGATGTTTTATATCCAAAATCCATATTTATATAGCATGATAATTTGTTTACTACATATACCTGATTTAGTCCCTGCAAACCACGCCGGATAATCCCAAGAAATGCGTTTATCTTCAAACGGAATTTTGGAATATTTAAATATCCATCGAATTGGTTCACCCAAAGCCCGAACATCAAAATACGATAACTTGTATTTTCGATCCATTATAACCAAATATTTAGAAGTGTGATGTGAAGCAAAATCTTAAAAATTGAAGATTTTGAGGCTAATGCAGAAAGTTTATATGCAGCAGCAACATAAAACAGAACCAATGCCGCGGTGACCTTCACGTTCAACGTACAACAAACTATTTTATATACTCTGATGTCTGATCTCTGATGGTCACTTTTTAATCACAGAAAGATCCTTCACTTTTTACAACTTACGCAGAGCAAAAAGCACACACGCGCTTGACCTTGACGCCAAGCAAAAACGAACATAATGGTTATTATCATTTTGGCATTTTAAATTCTAAGCAACCAATAACCACAAGGTTAGAACAGAGTACTGAAAAAAAATACTACATGGACAATTACTTTTCCGTTCATTCTCTCAAAATTGTCACTTTAATTGTTCACATGCACTTGGAAATTGTTTTGGAGATAATTTTTGTGAAATCGTACATCATATACACTAGAAATGGACATAATAAGACGCAATTCTATCTTTATTATGTTCGTTTAATAATTTATTGTTAATGCATACTAACTTAACAGCGCATGATTATGATACATTCGATAGGGATTCATCAGGTTATTACAGAAAGTAGCTAATTATGTAAGGATAATTATGTAAGTTGATTTCTTGGTGACGAGCTCTACAACACGACACTGCATTTTTACTACATATATACTAATGAATAATATATGCATATTTCGATTCTTATGTATTCAAACGTGGTTGTCAACGGTACATTACATTGTGGTGTGGTGGGTTGTCCGGACTTTGATGTTAGAAAGTCCAAGAATATCCCAATTTTTGTCCTTTGTGTCCACTTCAGAAAAAAAGATTGTTTGGAATAATGGATGAGTTAGGTTGGTGAGGTAGAGTTACATGTTACATGGGTCCGTTAATGACAGAAGACTGCCAAGGTGACACACACAGGTGGTGTGGGTTTTTGTTCCTTGAGTTCCGATTCAATTCCTTCAACAGGATACTGCGGTTTCGTATACGTAAGCTGAGTGGTGTGCAGGAATGGGGCAAGCTGGAACGAAAACCAGACAACATGAAGTTACAAGTCGAATTTTTTGGACTTTAATGTTCGTGGGTGAAGGTGGTCGTCGTTGCAGAGGGTACACATGTCTCCATTTCCAAAAGTTGCATGTCTTTACTTTGTCGGCTGTCTGTCACTCTATTATTATTCATGCAGACACGCCAGCTCCACTTTTGAAAAGAGAAAGCAAGTCTGGTACTTTATATACGCTTAGTGGTGACTACTATTTTTCTATTATACTATAGTTGTAGTAGAATCAAAACCATTCTCAAAGAATATTATACAAGAGGAGCAAGCTTAGTCTGCTACAATACTTTGTATGTGCTGCAATCCTGCAATGCTTGGACATTTTCAGTTTAGCCAGGTGAAGCTTTTGCGTGAGCCTTTCATTCTTATGTACAGACTTGACTACAGTCTGCTCTACTCAACTCAACCCTCTTCTTTCTCTCTCTATTCTTCTAACATCTTCAATTTAATATTCTACGTGAAAATTGCATGCATAGCCAATGAGCCTCCTGGTGAATTAAACTTGGCCCCAACCCAATTCACTTGTTCTCTACGAGTTTCACACACAGCAGCGCTCTATGTAATAAGCTCTAATGGAAACTTTAACAAGGTCACAAGACCTGATGCTTCGGTACCCCACTTGACTCTATCTCTTTATAGTTTCTTGGAGAAAGGAGGGAAAGGCTACTGCAACTAGCCAACAATCCCGTTACTTTCGCTAACAACTTTTGGAACTCTAACATCCTCCACTGTGTTGTACTTGACGTATACATGAGAGAATAGTATTTTAATGCTATGCATATGCAAAGTCTTCATGTGTACTATATGCTATATAGTATAATATATATTACCCGCGTTCTCTCATGAGATACACTCGGAACTACTTATAGATAGAAGACCGAGGCTAACAAAAGGACAAAAACCAGAAACAAGTCAGTAGTATTAGTGTACAGTTTTGAGGACGAGAGATGAGTGCAATTTGTGAAAGATGACGCCGTTGTCGCATGCTAATTGTGCTTTTTCGTAAAGGAATGTTAGCGTTAGCGTGGTAAAGGAGGAGGTGAGTTGAAGGAATAACTCAAAGCAAGTTGGATAGTTTTATAGAGGGGCAGATGAGAAGGGTGGAGAGCGAGTGGACGCCACTCGCCTATTTATGGGAAAAAGTGGCAAGAGGCAATTTAGCCAAGAGAAACTTGTTCCCAACTTTCACCATTTGAGCAAAAGCACTTAAATCTGAGGAGTGTCACCCTCCTAAATATTGCACGCTTCGTCTCAACCCACATCATCTTGAGACGGCTCCATCTCCGTCTGACTATCAAATGAGGCGTGTTCAAACTGAGAAGAGAAAAAGCAGAGCATCCGCTTATTCACGCATGAGTGGCAAAGTACGCAACAGAGTCGTCAAATTAATCAGACTTTGCGGGACAAACTCCACCATTAGCTTTATACGAATGTATCTTTGTGTAGAGACCGGAGCCGTGTCTCCCTTGCTACTTTTTCAGCCCTGTGAAATGAACAGCAACCATACGGCGACGACAGTGGCCAAGAACGTGGCTTGGAACACGGACAAGGCACAAATCAAGAATTCCCCTCTGAGCCTTTTCCCGTTGTTCATCACTTTTACATTGGAGACGGTAATCATGCAGAGTAGCAAATGTGCACATTCTATGCGAGAAGTTTGAGTCACACAAACTACTACGACGACTGTCCTTGGTCCATGTTTTCTGCTCGTAAAGTTGATTTCCGGAAGTACTCGCTGTTTATCATGCTTCACATTCGAATGCGAAGATGGTCACGAAATCTACCACATGAAATTGCATCGCTCTATGGCATGTGCACAACATAATATTAATCTTCTCACTTATAGCCCCATTTACGTATTATATAGGTTTTGTTTAGTAAGTTTAGTGTTAACAGCTTTAAAAGCCGACTTGGGGAAATTTGATTGCTTTCAACATTATATGACAACAGCGGACCGAAACGGGAGCCTTTTATAGTACAGCGATGGGACGTGCCAACGTACACCTACGTGGTTGCCAGACCTGATTTGAAAACAGACCAAGTCATGGTGTCCTACTATAGGAAGAGTGCATTCTATTAAAATTATGACCCGTTCTTTCATGTTTTCGTAAGAGAATAGGCAGTGTGAGTATGTATGCTTAATCCCTCGGATTTTCACCCGTTTCATCGATGACAGGGTTGCTAATCTACACAGGGGCGGGATGCATTTCTCTGTGGGAGCAAGCCACTTGTGTGCGGTGCCAGTAAATCAGGAGCTAGTCTAGAGACAAGAGAGAAATAAATTTGCATGATGGTCCTCCCGTGCCCCGGACGAGGTATCCGCGTCCAATTACGTCGACTTCGCAAGGTTTTGACGGCGATGGAGTTGTTGCCCTGTGAATGGCACGTTGTGTCGACCTCATAAATTCCACACCAATTTATTGTCTTCACATCCGACGTACATAAATCTCTTCGTATTTCCATCTTCCCCCAAAGCTGAACCAATCCAAATGCTGCCAGTGTTTTCAGGCCGGAATTCTCTTGGAAATAACAATGCAAGCATTGGATTTGAGAGTTTGGTAAGGGACCCTGCAGGGAACTTTGGAAGGGATCCTGGTGCTCTTCTCAACTGTCAGGAATACAGCCAAATTTCTCCCAAAGGGATTGGAATACAGGATATCTGAGGTGTAAGTGGAGGAGGACTAGACGACAATTTAGTGAGAAATGAATGGTTCTTTGGCATGAAAAGAATGCCAACGTAGTGCGACACCCTTGGGGACAAAAACACCCGCCAGTGTCTCTTCTCTCTGTCTACTACCTTGTCGCTCTTTCTCGAAGTCGACAGATGCACACGTCGTCCCATCAGTTTTCTGCTCTCTCACCATCTCACTACTTTTACCCTGAAGCGGTGAGGCGAATAGAAGTAAAGAAGAAGAACTAGAACAGAAAGGAGACTGCTCACATGGTTTCACAGAGAACTGAGAAAATTCCCTCGCTCTCGGTGAGTACAGGATTAGGTGAGTTGGCAGGTCATTCGTTTTCACGCCCGGCTCCTTTCCACACTCGCCAGAGGTGACAAATCGAAAAGTCTACCGGTTCCCTCCTCCATGAGAGAATTTCCCCGTCGATTCCTTTTCCCCAGGCTTATTTTCCCTCTTGTTCTTCCTCTTGTTGCACTTGCAAAGAAGGGAGAAAAACGGTGTAATAAATGGACTTGGACGTTTGAGTCGTCCACTAGGTGCATTGATGAATAGAAGCGAAAAGTAGAAAAGATTGATTCCGATGGAACTTACAAGCTTCTCTCAGTCTTAGCGTGTGCAAAACCAGCTCCTCCAATTTTGGAAGCACGGGAAAGCAGAGAGAGCTAATCAAGATAGGAAGAACGGAGCAGCAACTGTTTCCAATTCTATTCAGAACCATCGGAAGTGTCTATTGACAGCAGAACAATGTCCTTTCTCTCTCCCTTTTCATCACCCCGACTCTCACTTCCCCTTGCGTATCCTGCCTTGGCTTTCAACTCACAATTGCTCTCGTTCATCTCTTTCACCGGACATCACGTTGCTGAACACCAGTACATAAATGATGGACAGCGTAAGGCTGTAAAAAATGATAGTCTCCTTGATATTGAACTGCTTTCTGTTGTCTATCGCTTTCCGATGCTACAATATACTTCCTGGCTCCCTATAGTCATGCAAACCTGAAGTCGAACAATGTAATTTACCTTGGGTTTCACCACGACAAGTGGACACCATGCACTTCTCTTTCGTTTGTGGGATCTGTTAAATAGTACAATGGACCTACACAAGGCAGAGTTATGGTTTTGACAAGAAGGAGGAATGAAATGCTTTTGTGACAACGCAAGGGTCCTTGAGTATACGTAGAGAGACATGGAGAAAGAGGGAACGAGGAACGAAACACCACTATGAGGACTACGACCCATTTTATGATCACTTGTTGTCTCTTCTGCACTCCACAGGGAGCTTCCCTTACTTCCACTTCTCCATTGCTAGACCCATTACATTGGCACTGCAGTGGTAGCTATTTTACTGGCTACTGTGGCTTAGAATGTAGAGATAGGAGCTTTTCATGAAATCAGTCAGCTTCTACATGATGTGATCCGAAATAACGGGGGAACTTATAGACAGTGCAGTGCAGTAGGAGAAAAGCTTTATATGGAAAAGCCTTCCCGCCTGTGGCCACAATCTCATTTACACCAAATCAAATCGCATCACATTTGGCAGTCGCTGTCATTTGGCTCAAGGTGTTTGCTTCCTCTTGTCGTATCATCATGAGCCGCATGCTGCTACTCTCCCGGTGTAGTTTCATAAAACTGTAGCAGGAAATGCGCACAGATCGCTTTCATCGCTACAAACTACATTGTGAACACATTGGCCCAGTCGTTTGATTGATTCTACTGATAGGCGCTTCACTCAAGTTTTGACTTCCGTCGACTCGATATTGACTTGACGACGTCGACAAATGCATTTAACTTCAAGAGGAATGTTGAGAGACTGTTTAGGAGGAATGCTACCAAAAATCTCAACTGTGAATCTATCACTTTCCTTTTATCATTTATTTAATTCTCGCTGAGCTTATTTTATTCCTGTGCTCCATATTTATATACAAATATAATCCTATAGTAGCTTTTTCCTATGCATAGTGCATAATGAAGCTCAACTTGAAGGATGGCGATAGTTATAGTAAGCCAGAATAAATACTTATGGTAAAAGGTATTCAAAATAGTGCAAACATTCGATTAGGACAAGTTGAGGTGACAAAGAGCTGTCTACTCCCAGTCCCACGCTAGATCCAAATTTAGAAGAGTTGATGATGAGTGAACGTTGAGAGTGAATTGAAGAGATGCGAATTAGTGAATGACAGTGAGGGAAATTGAGACCGTCGTCACCGACCTACTTGTGCTGGGCTGACAGTGAAGGACGTGACCATTTTACCACCTGTCAAATCCACACATCATTCACATGCAGACACCGGAGCTCAACGAAACTCATAGTCAGAGGAAGAGAAGAATGTTCGACAACTGAAGTTGACGCTCAGTAGTCCGTAGCTAAAAAGGAGGGAGACTACCTGGTGAATTTTGACGGTGGCATGGCGGGGTGGAGAAGAGCTGAGAGTGGAACACGTGAGAGGTTGGTCCCTAGTAAGCAAGATGAATGTGGGCTCGGTCATCATGAGAGATGTTGGTCCTAATGGCTAATTTGTCAGGCTCTCCTCGGGGCCCAGTCCGCTGCAAACGGCCTCTTCCATCATCGTCTAATGTTCCACGTCAAGACCACTGCACGCGCGTCTCCTCCTGCTTTGCTCCAGTGCAGTTACTGCTGTCCAGAATTTCCTTCAGTTCAAGTGGTGCCAGTGCCGCTGGAAGCTACCCGGCACAACTATATATGTAAGGATAGCACAAAGTAGAGACGAAAATACTAAGCTTTTATCTGCTCCCAAGCTTAGATGGAGAACGAGAAGAACAGGGGCCCGGGGTTTTGTAGTGGCATCATAAAAACCTTCTTTCCAGTTCACAAAGGAAGAGACGGTGAAGTAATTGAGGAAGCGGGCAGCGCCCAGAACGAAAGGCAGCTGAGGTCAGACAGACGACTTGATCGCTTGGCGCACCTAATGACGACCAGTGCAATTAATCACTCGTCCATCAGACGTCTGCACTAATGCATCTAGGAACCGAAACGATGCTACCGCTGAGGTCAAAACGAGTCTCCAACAAAGTGTCCAAGACTTTCTCTCATCCCACGCCTCTTGCAAAAAATGAAAAAAGTGCTACGCACAGCAACAACAACGGCAGCGAGTAAGCAGCAGAAGCTCTTCAACAGGAACACGACAACATAATAAGCAACATGAAATAAGAGATGCGGATGTGCAAGATTAAAGCAGCAATAGCAATACTTCCTAGAGAAACGAATTTGGTCGTTAAAATGGAAGAACTGTGGAATTCGTGTGCACGATGAAGATAAAATATTTAATTGCCGAGCCTTTATCGCATGGAAGTCCTTTTTACGAAAGAAAACCTGATGCATGAATTGGGAACTACAAATGGGCTACTATTAGTATTGTGGAGCGTATTATTATAGTATATTCTCTACACTGCCAAAACTGCGTGCAGTATAATGTGGACCATAAAGAATGTAGCGCCGTGATCGTTTGGAATTAGCTTTATGGTCATAGCGTGTGGTGCACCTAGAGTGTCATTTTGTCATTTGATGACAATCAGGAACGACGGTGCATTCTAGGTAAAAGAACACTTCTCGCATTCCCTTGAACGTCTATGTTTCTTTCGATTAGGTAGTACATTTCTTCTAGTTACCTAATCAGGAGGTGATTGCTAGATTTGGAAAGATGAAGAAGCACATGAGAGCTTAGTTTTACGACAAGCGACTGCTTGTAAATTATGCCATAAAGGAGTAGAGACGTAAAGAGGGACATAGAAGAAAAGGAAAGGGCATTTGATGGGGGTGATTTGCATAGACGTCTGGGCAGAGAGAAGATTTTGTTGGAGAGAAAACGAGGAGTAGCAGAGGGAGTTGTGCCTGGAGTGGAAGGAGATTTGACGTGTTTGATGGAGAGAAGATTTATGCATAGAGTCGGGCGCACTGCCAAGAAGAGACAGATCCGCTCTTCGCTCTGCTGATGCGGACGAAAAGAGTGCTGACACTGCACTGCTCACTACTACTTCTACTCCTTCCTATCTCTTCTATCAATGGGAAAGCCCTGAGAGAAAGGGAGAAAGAGCTCTTCTCTGTCACCAAAAAGGAGGCACATTCCCTCCTTTCACATGTCCTCTCTCTTCTCCACATCTCCAGACAAATACGGCAGCTCCACTACTACGCCCTGTTGCAAACACTCCACTTGTCTCAAAGAGACGGCTTAGCTCAGCTTCTGCTTCTCCCTAAACCTCGGTCTCTTCTTTGACCGATAGCAACAGCATCTTTTTCGCTACTGCACTATCAATGCACTCTGCACTCGTAGTCGAGTACCCAACATCTCTCTCGCATCACACTTGCAATCCCGGATCCTCGTACTTCATTCAAACATTCAGTCCCAGTCGCCCGGACTTGTGAAACACATAAGGCTAATGCCTGCGTCCAAAAGTTAGAAGGCTCTCTTCTCAATCCCATCTGCAATTCCACAATATCCTAATCCGGGTGATGATGATGCCGTGGCAATGAACACTGAACACGACGATGAAATCATGCCAGTCTTTCCATTTCTTTTCACTTCCCTGTTTCCTATTCTTACTCCGTCGTCTAAGGAACTCACCCTTTTAGTACTTTTTCTTTTCCTTTTCATTCAAGAGGCAAGAAAGGGCCACTATGGTACTGTATATTACTATCGAATCCCATTGTGACCATGAAGATTTGTTGGTGTACACTACAGATCATAGCCATATTACTGTCACTATATGAGGTCTCTCTGTACATTGCATCTCAGAGATGAAGACGACCCGTAAAGTCTTCATCTTTTGTAGTTTCGGCAAGTTTTGAGATACATTACCTTGATGAAAGTTTGTCGGGGATTTGAGGAATGAAAAGCAAAGTGAACCCAAATACCTTTGGACTCAAATAGTTGAGAACCTTCGCATCGCAGTGAGCGACGCAGCTGATGATGTAAATTGAATTTCCCTGTGGCACAGGGGCAGCATCTGCAAGCTGAATCTTCATTTCTTCCACCTACTTTGCTCTGTAACAACACTCAATATCCGACCTCGTCCTCACTTTGTCACATTTATTTCAGTGTTGCATGTTTCGGTGCACAATGATTATGAATTCTTTATTTTAAAACTCAAGCTTAGTAAGAAGAGAAGACATTAATTATGCATTAATTATGCCTGGTTTATGCTGTAGGAATTTCTGAGAATTCTTGGCAATTGTATAATACACACTTTTGCAAGACATAAGATGTAAGCCGTAAGATGTATAGGAGATGTTGGCACAAAGTATAATATTATAGTAAAGTTGATTGTTGTTGGAAATG
>JABASF010001693.1:0-19924 GCA_019776145.1 Harlomillsia oculata
GAGGAAATGGTATTATTCATTTATTTGGTCGTATTCTTTTGTGTGTGCACTTGTGAATGTACTCACACGTTGGATGAATAGAGACGAAAAAGGATAAGATCACGAGGGGAAGGAAGGCAGGAAAGTATATTTTCTACTCCACTACTAACTGCACTGGGTCGAGAGATGCGAGATGCGCTCCTGGATTACGTGAGAACGCATGATTCACTCTCAAAGAATTATTTATGAGTCAAAAAGACTCTCGTATACACACTTTTACTACGTACGGAAAAGTGCATTGAGGGAAACACAGTCGGCGACGCTGACGACGATGATTCCAGGATATTTGACCGCGTTCATGGAAAAAAGAAGAGGCGAAAATATTCCGAACCTGATTCTTATGCGTGGCGCATTGCGTGTTGTCCACGTCCAGTAGTTGGAGCTAAAGACGAGGACATTAAGGGAACCGGGTTCTTCTATAGGTTTCAGTTCGGTTGGAGGAGCACGCACTAAGTGCCTTATGCGTTTACTGCACTCCTTTCTTTATCTTTTATCATGTCCATCAGTCAGAAGGGCTGTGGAGAAATCTACTGGGATTTTACCCGAGTCGGGTGATTGTGACTTTGACTTGTGTTGCAATGCACCGAGCTGCTGGAGACATTCACACAGGAGGAGTCAGTTGTTCACCCAAGCTTAGGCTGAATAATAATCGCGCATCAAGCTTTCTCGTCTCCAGTGTTCCACGGAACTCCCGGAATCTTTTCTGCTTTTCTGAGTGAGCGAGTTCCAGACTTCTCCCGTTTTATCACCGTTTCATTATTCCACAAAAAAGCATTTCCTTTGTACTCGAATTTTGGATATTAGGTATGACCTTTAACTACAGCTTGACTTCACAGATTCCTGATGAGTGCATCTCGAACAGTTATAGCTCATGGCAATTCGTGACAAAGACTCATCAAACTATGTATGTAAAACAGTCTTTTGGTAGCATAACAAACCAGAATGTTAAAAAGGAAAGTTTTGTGTGCTTAAATAAGGAAACGAAATGTGTTCCGCTAAACGTTACACAGTTACTCTGTGAAAAATATCATTTATCTTGTTTCCTTTTAGTTCTCAGATTATTCCACACCGGCTTACGCAAACAAACTTCCACCGATGCGATGTGTTTTAATTCTGTAAAATTGAAGGAAGAGAGAATTGAGAAATTCGTTCTTGACTATACATCTTTTTTCCCTGCTTCTCCTTGTCAATGTGGTACAAAGCGTGTTCACTTGTGACAGATAGTGTGTCATACTCTGGTAATCTTTTGAAAGATTTCTTGGTAAAGCCTTGTCTCCCTTTTTGCCATGTGTCTAATGACTTGGAAAAGACAAACACTATTTGCAAGTACATGTTATACTATGTTTGTTCCTTTAATGAATGTGTGACTCGCAGACAAAATGACTAATGAATGAATTGCTCATTCCAATTTTTGGCAGTGTGCGTTTCTTTCACTGTTTGCCACTTCCGCCATTATTCCAATAATAGTAATCCTGCTGGCAATTTGCAACTGTGTTAATGGTAATGTTACTCCAACTACCAGACAGACCTACTTTTTCGCGAGCTGCTTTGAGCGTAGCTACTAATACTATATTTTTCCAGAAAAAAAGCCAACAGAATTCGCAGTTCACGATCTTTGTGACACGGCAGGTGACAATTGTGCTTTTTTTTGTATAGAACTTATTACAGCTTATTAAAAAGGGGGTTGATTAGCCACCACCCGGTTCGACGGCATGAACATCACAACACGCGTTTCAAATATGGACAGACACAAGACAAAAGAGAAGCGAGCAAAGAGTAGGCAAATGCCAAAGCTTCATCCAAGCACGAGAAAATATATGCTAATCATCATCCTTGCAAAGTAATAGCGGAGCTCGTGCAACACGCCCAAAAAATACATTTTTTTACGATATTCTTGTACTTTAACGTGAGTGCAAACATGACTCGCTTTAATTTGGAAAGAATAGATGCAAAAAAGTCGATGAACTGTGCTTTTCCTTTGGTTTAACAAGGCAAGTTTAGCTGCTCATCACGATTTTTCATCGTCTTTTCATTTCAGCGGGTTCTTTTTTGTTCGAGGGGTGAGCTATAATTCGTCAAACACTTTGGCAGGTTGTGTAGTTCAACTACTATGGAATTTTGGATCGATATTAATAATATTCAATCTTAGAGTTGATGAGAGACGAACGAACGAACGGACGGACGTGAATTTGAAGGCTTTTTCTTTAAGTCGGGCGTGGTCCTTTGAAACACTCATTTTCAGGAGCACAAGAAGCTTATTTCTTAAAATCAAAGTCAAGGGAAAATTACTAGAAATGAATGTTTGCGTTTTCCTGTTTCGCCTCGTCCCTGTATTGTATGTATCCTCAATCCCATTAGAAAGGCGAGCAAGAAGGAGCAACGGTGCGCTGCTGCTGTGCAATTTCAATCAAAATCATTTGTCAAATGACGCCATTTTCTCAAAAATGAATTTACGAGACCGTTTTATGTGTACTTGATATCAAAAGTTGCAGTTACTCGACCTCGATTTTTTTCATTGGAACAAAAGCTTAAAAATTCAATGATGATGATGATTACTTAATTGAATTGTGTGTTTTGAATGGAACAAATGACTTAATGCATTATGAACGCTCTTGTTTTTTTTCTCACTGCATTTTTGCAAAAAAAGCGTATAATATGGTAGTTAACCGTTCGGAAAAATGGTGTGGATTTTGGATTTGCGTCCAAAGTTTTCATGTTTGTTGTTGACTTTGTGTCATTGTTGATCTTGATCGTTGGTCGTTATTCGTTATGGTCGTCGACGGTTTCGTGATTTCCTTCGCATGTGTCGTAGACAAACTAGATTTTTATTTACAATTCACTTTATTATGCAATCAAAAAAACAGGAAAACCGTTAAAGTCCGTTAAAATGACTTTATACTACGTTGTTTTTTCCCAGGTGAATCATCTTATCGTATTGTTGACTTTGTACATTGTCAGTTTTACTTTGGTTCGTGTACTGATGACCCAATTTTGAATGAACATGAAGAGTCGGGAATTGATTGCAGGGTTGAAGATAAAGTACGTTGTATTATGATAAGATTATTTGGTGCTGTGAAAAACATGAGCTTCACAGTGTGAAACCGCGGGTTTTTAGTATATGTTTAATTCCGAAGGGACTGAATGAGAAGGGAACCTTTCGGAAATCTCCGTCAGTACCGCACACGAACAAAGTGTACAAAGTCAACATTATTCTTTTGCACATGAGACCCTTCCGCCTTGTCTTGAAGATGAAGGGGAGAGAAAAATACTTTTTTCCTTTTTTTGACATCTGAGACTGGGACTCTTGCACTCTCTCACATCACATCACATCTTCAGAGCTTCTCCCGGTTGTAGTAGTTAGGCGAAAAGGGAGGAAATGATAAATGTTTAGGTAAAAGCCTCAAGTTGTGAAGTTGAGGATGACAGGAGAAGTACGACGACGAAACAACCTTTTGGTTTCAAGGCACATGCGACCACTGCACGGCTTACGAAGTCGCGGCTGTTGTGCGGTGAAGAAGAATCTGACAGATTTCTTTTGCGACGTCACTGCCTCCTTTTCCTTTTCGGAATGTGTACGACATTTATGTACGAAACAGGGATGGATTGAGGATTGAGGAATGGACAGATGAATCTTCCAAAGGAACCTTCCTCCTCCTGTCACATTAAAGTGTGATGTTTGTAGGTTACATTTTTGTTCATTGTGTTAATGCATTATTATTATTAGAGCTTGCTGCTCTTTTCAAAAATGAATCCAATGACAGTCACTGACTCACTTGTCATTTGTGTTAGAACGATTTTCGCCAAGAGTCAGAGTCGTGTCTTGTGCAGTTGTACAGGCGATTGTAGATGAGTTTTGCATTACCTTTTCCTCCCTTGTGCACTTTCGAGTGACCTCAATTCTCGAGTCGATTGCAAGTTTATTATGTCTATTACACGATGTCACAAATCATAATGAGAATGGGATGAAGATAAGCTTGCCCAAGATAACATTTATTAGATGTACAAAATTGTGTAAATCGATTTGGTGAGAAAGGGGACGGTATTTTCTGAAGGGCTCAGAATTGGCAAAGCGAAAAAAATGGATTGGGCTGAGAAACGGTAACATGACGCTTGACATTTCGGCTCGCGTTTCAATTAACTGAGCGGCGGTCTTTGGTCGTTTGATTTTTCTTTGTCATTTGCTTTTCGGGATAATATTCCCAGGTTTTTTCTGATTTGAATGGTTCCGTGCTCCCGTGTCATTATTACAGTTGAAAAGCCTGGAGCAGATGCGGTTAGGGTCTTTCGGCCGTGTTGTGTAGTACTTTTCCACATTATTTGCGTATGTGCGGCGGCAGCAAATTTGTTTTGTGTCAAGTCAATAGTCATTCTACCTATGGAAATTTCGGGGCTCGGGTCTTTTTTGGAGAAATCCCACACACCGAGCTGGAAATGCCGCTGGATCGATTGACCTCACCGGAAAAAAATTTAGGGCTCCTCCTCGTCGTTCTCGTTCGTCGTCGTCGTCGTCGTAAATAGAATTGTGTACTATGTACAGTAGTCGAAAAAGGTAAAAAAGCTACCATGAATACGAAATGGTAATGGCGAATGGCGACATATGACTATAAGTTGGAATAATGGGAACGACGACGACAACGACAATGTCTTTTGAACGGAAACTTCTTCTTGTGCAATTTCAGGCCAAATTCCTGTTGATGATGATGATGATATTTCTGTGCCGGCTCGTACATTGTCCTAAGTCCTAACGCTCGTTTTTCTTGCTGTGTCAATTAAGCTGAAATTTATGGTACGGTAGGAATTCTGAGTAAAACAGGACGACGACAAAAGACAATGATTTTTTTGTATCTGGTTCCAACTTCCAATATACTGACAAAAATGAAAATGCGTGTACGGATTTTTTAAATGGTTTCGTTTGGATTGGTTTGAGACTTGAAGGATGGTTTTGAACCATTGGAGATTTTTCACTGTCATCATGTTGTTTAGTGAAAAGGTGAAACAAGGTAGTATTGGTTTGCACCAAAACCAAGCTTTGGGTGATTGAGATCACGTCGTTACATAGAAGGAAAGAAAATGGGTGCAATCTGCAATCATCAACAATGAAAAGTTGAACATGACCCGGAAAGTTGAACTTTTGAGAAGACTATTACTGAACGTGTGCGTTGACAGTCAAATTTATTCAGTAGTGAAAGGAGGATTTTTTCGACTGTGACAAGTTCAAATTATATTAGAGATTTTGTACAAAAATAAAAAATGGATATGTTGATGTGGACTGCCTTGTGCAATGAATTTAAGGACACATTTTCACTTTTTTGGTCCTGTTTTTCTGTACAAAGTCAAATAACTCATTTTGATCCAATTTTCCTCTCAAGACTGCTACTAAAACTGAAACAGAAACTTTTCTCTGAATCCTCATGAGAAATTAGACTGTTGTTTTATTATGTGGTACACTCGTCATGATGATGAAACGTGAGCGTAAAACGATCAAAGTACGTGTCTCCATCTCCGTCGTCGCCTTAATTTCAGAAGGGAAAGCACTCCGACCGTACGCGCTAAAAACTCTCTTTGTTATTCCTCTTCAGACTGGGTTTTGCATTCTTAAAATCCTGTAAAAACCTCAAATATAACTTCCCTAAAGGAAGTGTTTTTACGTCTTTCCTCATCCCATTTGTGATCATGAGTCTTCTAAAAAAAAGGCGTTCGTGTTCCCGCACACGTTCACGTTTCTTTTTTTCCTTCGGTCACCATTTCAAATTGCTCTTTTGTCAATTGACACTCGAGCACTTTGGCCTGCGCGGTTTCACAGGAACAGTTGTGAATGCTTGCCTTCAAATGGTCATGATCCGTACCTTTTCTTCTTCGTCTTCTCCTGAGGAATGCGTAAATGGATCGTGAGGGATTGTCGTAATCCTTAAGTGCTCTGCGGTTGTTAAAGTGTCACTGTGTTGACGCACCATTTGCAGTGACAACGGCAACGACGACTCCATCTTGATAAATGTCCCTTCATTGTGACGCAAACGATTGAATTCATTCCTCGCTGGCTCTGAGCTTCGATGATAACGAACAACCAAAATGATGATGCTCTGAGCTGTAATTCTAAGCTGTCCATGTAAGTACGCGTACGTGTCTTGTAACGCTGATCTCGCTTCATCATTGTCCCTTGAGATTTCTGAACCGCTGCTCCTTCAGCTCTACATGTCGAAATCTTCCTTGCGACGACGACCTGCTGCCTTTGTAAAATTTGGCGTAATTGTCATTTTGGGTCGTGAGTGCAACACCGGCAGCAGCTGACACATCCCAAATCCAAAACAACAACGTGGTACACAACTTGTCATTATCATTTAGTGTAATACATTTCAACATGTTACAATTTGTTCCCAAAACAATTAGCGAATTTGCTGCGCTGTGCCTCATTTTCACATTTTGTGTTTCGTTGTGTCAAGTCGTGTGCTAATCACACGAAATAAAAACCAACAATTGAATAGAAAACAGCCATATGTACTTGCAGAGGTAGTGAAGCAGTTGGTTTTTGCTTGGGTTAGGGATTTTATTCCTTTGTATATAATCCAACATTCAACCAAATTTGATTAGCACGTTTTGAATGTATCAGAAGAAGACAATTTGCATGGCTGTGCGGTGGTGGTGGTGTACGTGCAAACTGTTGCACATTTCCATGCAAAAATGCAAAGTTAGTTTTGTTCAGCTCGGACGTACAGCAAAGGAAAGACAGACAGTTCGAAAGCTCATACCTTTTATTGCAGTAGTACTAACAGTTCTCTGTGGCCTTATGGTTTCTACTGGTATAACTTTTATGACTTTATACCTTAGCGTATGCACAAAATCTCAAACCATAAAAAGACAGAATTCAGCGTGGCTAAGCCATTCCATGCTGTAAAGACTGTAAACTCAGTACCACCACACGGAAATTACGTTAGCTTTACCTGTGCTTTTGAGTGTGAGTCATATTCCAAAGAGAATTTGCATTGAGCATATGGAGCCCATTGCCCTTTGGCTCCATGCCCGGAGGGGTTGTCTCATTGTCCTTAATGCAACAACACAGGTAAATTGAAATGAGTTGGACTTACACTAACACACCAAACAGCATTCAACATGCAATGCAACTTTGTTTGTTGCCCATCAAGGCAAAGAGGAAAATTTGAGGAAAAACTACGTTATATTACTAGTTTGAGTCTTGTATATGTTTGTAGAAGGTTAATGATTCACGCAGGTGCGACATACAAGAACTGATAGACATTTTTTTTTGTACGGGAGGATCCTCCTAAATGTCAATTTGCCTAACAACAACTTGCACAATGACGTTTTCCACTGATAATGAAAAAAAAGCCGGAAAAGTCTCGTTGACTTTGAAGTTGAGTTGCACAGCGAAAGGAGCTTCAGTCGGATTTTTATTGATAATAGATTTTTGCACGCATGAGAAGATCCGAATTAAGCAAAGTAGCAACTTACGCCATATTTAAGGTGATTTGAAATGCTTTTCCCATTTAATGAGCTCATAACCTAAAAATAGATGTGAATTGTGAGACTGTAAAAGGGGATGAATTGTCTCTCTCCCATGATCATCATCCAACTCTCTCTTGTTGAAGAGTTGAAATGGGTGGTAAGTATATTTATAGTTCACAATGAACGCATTTTTATGATTGAGTAGCTCTGGTGATCGTTCGCACGTTTGTGAACGTTAGTTCAGCTGCACATTTTATACTACAGTGCAATCTTCAAAAATCGTACTAGTAACAGTTTGGGGGATGGGGATGATGACGGCTGAGTGGTTTGGCAGTGGTTGGAGCAGGAACCGCGTCGTGTCCCGTTACATTTCGTGCCGGTTTGAAAGAATGACAAATTGAAATTTTGCTTATGTCCAACGTATAGCACCACGTACATGAACAAGAAGACCGGGTGGATTTTTTTTCCTGTAGTCATTTATGAAAGAGCAGGTCATGTCTGTGACAAAGCAGGCAACTTGTCGTCTTTTTTGTTTCCTTCCCGTAAACCTTCAGCCTGAACGAACAAATTAATTGCAATGGCAATATAGTATAACTACATTGTAAGTAAAACATCTTTTCCTGTAATGAAAGTCTGGTGAACTCAACTTGTCACGTCCTCACGTTCCTCTTCATTCACGTGAACAAAAAACGATACTTAAAAAAGCTGACATGCTCGTGAACGCAATTATACATTACAGCATGAGACATGAGCATTAGGACAATAATGCAAAAATGTTCTGAGTGTGTGTCTTGCTGTGATGGAAATTGATGCTGGCAAAAATGTCCTGAAGCCAAAGTCTCATCTCCATCAGTGCACCTTAAAAACATTACGGTACATTTTACAAATAATGCAGCAGAGTGTCATGTCATTGCATTGTAATGGCAATGGCAAATGCTTAAGATATGTTTTCATATCGTCCATCGTGCGTTTCCTCCGTGTTCTTCACAATGGAAATAATTAACTTTTGCTTGCAGCAGAGCTTCGACTCTTTGATTGCTATTTTTAGTGTTACAAGTGGTGTCCTGGTGCAATTCCACGATGGGTGGAGGTGGAGAGCATTGTTGACACCCTTTGCCTATATTTTGTCAATGTCATCGTGTTCTTGGCTTAGGACGAGATTTCTTATGATCTCAGTCAGGTGGAATGAAGTTGTAACTGTAAGATGCAAGAATACCAATGAGCAATTGGCTAAAGTAATATTTCCCTACCACCATGCCACGCCTTGCTTTTCCGTCTTGATCTATTATTCTTCGGTAAAAATTCATCTTGAGTGTTTTTGTTACCACCCTTCGTGACATTATTCTTATCACACATATTTTTGACACTTGACACAATTTTTTTGTCATCGTTTGTAATGGTTATAAATTTCATTAGTGTTTTTTATGGCATTTGAAACGGATGATGCGACGATGGTCTTGGTCATGGTCACGGTTTTCCTTGATTAATATTTTTGGCTTTCTCTAGAGCACTACTGACTGAGGAGAAACATTAGTTTCGTCAGTTCCGGTTTGGAATGTGCGTCAACTCGTGTCGAGGACATGAGTGTTTATTTATTGTAGCAAAATTGAAGAGAGTTTTGTTTTTGTTGTCACATTTTTTTACAACGGGAGAAGTGCCAAGCGTATACAGAGTCATTTGCGAATTGAGCAGTGCAGACTGCCACTGCCTTTACAAAACTACTTTTTAGCACATTTTATGATGCATTAACATGTAAATTGTTGAAACGGCTCTCATCCCACTGTCAGTGGCACTTGAAGATAAAAACACCAAAAAATGACACACATAACATAACATTCTTCATTCTTCTCTTATTTTAACGAATGGGCCTTTACTGTGTTATGACAAGTGGCAGAAGTTGAATTTTTGCAGTTTTGGCATCACCGGCTTTTCTTTGCGGATTAAATGGGCTCCTTGATGATTTAGGAAGTGGTAAAAAATTAGAGAACATTGCACTAACAAAAAAATGTCCGACACGACGACGACGGCGACGATGACGACCTGTGCTTTTGCATGCTTCAAGTTTTGCTTGATGTTGGTGCTCATCGTGACACTTTGTGTTTGGAAGGAAGTGGCACAACACCAACAAATGACGGGGAGATTTTTATGAACTTTTTTCAGCAGTCAGAGGAGTTCCCGTTTATTATTATTTTGTGACTTCTTCAGATTTTTCCAAGCTTCGTACTAAACGAAGACGAAGAAGAATCGGTGCATTTTGTGACTCTTAAAAGTATACCATTGCGAAAATGACAAAATACTAGTGTTGGCGCTGCTGCGAGATGTTGACTTTGAGCATACAGACGCTAATTTCCTCTGACCATTATAATAAAAATAATGAGTAGGGAACACAATAGCGAGAACGTCAATTAGTCCCATTGTTGACAATGGATTTGAAAATGGTCGGAAATGAAGTTGACCATCTTGTTATCTTCACTACTTCACCTTATCATTAGTATTTCCGAGTCTTTTTTCAAATTGGTACACTCATTTTACTTCATTTTCCAAATTTTGCTCTATTTTCATGTGCAAGGAGTACACGTTGGTATAGTTGATGAGTTGGCTCTGTTTATTTATAGGGTAAGGTAATGCTCAGTCGGAGTGAAAGGAAATGACAAAACGAGGTACTCTGGAGTCGAACCGGAGCCTCCAGAACTATTTTGTTATTCCAAGTGGAACATTTTCAAAGCATGTTTCATTTTGAGTTCTTCGAAGGGTCTTTATGGGTTTGGAGTGTTAAAAACCATTGGTCGTTACAACTTGTCCCGCATTGCGTAATGTGTGGAAGCAATTGCTTTCAACTCGGCTTAATAGGCTCATTAAGATTTTTCAGAAGAACCAAGGTTACATTACGCGTAGTGTAGTAAACTCGTGAGTCTATCACTTTCCATGGCCTTGGCTAATGTTCTTGTGTGTATAGTTTAAAGTGTATAAACGTTGAAAGAGTTTATTTGAACGAAATGTCAAACAGACGCGGGTATTAAAACCCTATTTTCCGATTTCCCCGGATGTGTTTGCGCAGATGATGATGATGATGAGACGAAGGAAGGAAAAGATGACTTTTTGAAAGGGGAATGTGCTGTAAAACCATTAATGCTTTAGTTTGAAGAAATAGAATTAAGCTGAGATTTTAAAAAAAGAATGCACAACAAGGCAAGGAATGGAAAAACGCGTGCGATCGTGTAACTCATCCAAAAATAAAAGTGTCACTTTAGCGAAATGCGGCCGCCATGTGGCGAACAAAAGAATGAGTCCAAACTCCAAAAGTTACGTTACGTGTCAAGAAGAATGCGTGCTCCACCTGCCCTTTTCGACATTCTTGCAAGTTCGCACTTGTCGAGCACGCTTTTTTGGCACTACTCAAGAGAAAGAAGAGGAAGGATGAGCTCTTCTTCTCTTCTTGACTCCGAAGAGCAAAACTATACTCTATTGTTTCCAGCTGAGTCTGCTTTTTTCTCTCAACTCACACTGTGGCTCCTTAGAACTTAATGAGGTGTGTGATAATAAGAGTGCTAGCTTGTAAATGATGATAGCAAAGAATGTACGATACGAATGGGCGGGTTTTTGAAGCTATGCGTTGGTGGTGAATGTTGACGTTCTCGGCGGAAGAAAGACGAAACCTGCTCAAAAATGCCTTTTTTTACTTGACACATTTGACTTTTTGGGCTTGACGACTGCATTTACAATCTTATCATGTATAATTTTTGATTCTCATATTCCATGCACTTTTTGATGAAGATTGTAATCCTTTGGTGATTTTGAGCGTGTTTACCCTTCTAATGAGCAAGATAAAGAGAGAGTAAGGTTCTCGTAATGTAATCTTTACACCCAATGTGACATGTGATACGGCTGGCTTTTTTCATCAAAGTTGACCGGAGAAGGGACTCTAATCCTGTTTGATCTGTGGGTGGTGGTGATTAGGAAGAAGAAATTCACATCTTTTCCTTTACTATATGCCAGGCGGCTTGCTTTTGTAGGGACGACGGCAATTTCATCCTTAAAGACACCCAGAAGGGAGAAAACAGAAATTATTACTACAAAGTAACCTATGCCTAATATAGTGTATTATCGCAGAAAGTGTTGTTTTATTAATATGAGGGAAAAATTAAAATCCGGCCTGATTGCATTTTTTTCCTTTGGACGTTTCCTTTTGAGACTTTTCGGCTCTCATTTACATTTTTGTTGTGTGTTGCCGCCCCGCATATTCTGGTTTATTTGGTTGACAGACATGTAGGATTAAACTGTGAGATTTTTTTTAAGGGATTTCATTTTGGCCAAGAGGGATGACAAGATTATGACTTCAAGGGTTGTTACATTCTGGGAGGTATTGCTTTGGCTACTATGTTAAAACTGAGCGACAAGTTGCTCCCGCCCTTTGGTTTTTTGGGTTCACCAACTACAAACCCATGAACCGACCTCATCCTGACTCCTGACACAGAAAGAATGTATAGGATTCATCATTGAGGAATTGACACTTTGTGTGGTTCAAGTGTGGTTCACTACAAAGATAGAGACAGACTCAAGAGGAAAGAGAGCGAAACAGTTTGTGCAGAGGGATTCAATTCAACAATCCAATCCTTGTTAGTATGCATAATATGCTGGGACTGGGATGTTGATGTAGTCTTCACGAAATGTGATCACCGTATTTTAAAAAAAAAACTTGAAACTGAACTGATGGTGTTTACACAACAGTCGTGATGAGGATTTGGCATTTTGCAGCAAGCTCAAAATTTTGATGTTTCGTTGTGAAATCGTGAGGAGAAGTTTCGTAGAGGAAATATCTTGTTAAAGGATGTAAAATAATGTAACGGCTATCCAAAGTAGTTCTTGACTGTAATTAACACCTGGTTTGACCTCATCTCACCTTGTAGAAATTGAATGTCAGGGACTATGATATATAATATCACTGTGAGAAATACCGAGGGCTTTTTCTCCGTTTTACGACGGAAGGAATGTTAAGAAAGGAAGAGTTTTTTTTACAATAATCTTACTGTTGATAAAAATGAACATTGTTTTCATGATTTTGCGCATACGCACGAACTCAGCTTTACAAAATGCTTTAATTTGTAAAATGATATTTTAAATTAATTAAAGATTTTAATTGGTTGGATTTTTTGGTTTGTTTTAGGAGTGACGAGATGGGCCTCAGCACAAAGTGGCTTCAGTCCTGCACACGTTGTTCACCGGGAAATTGGAGCAAGAATAGGCTACTCGGCCAATTTCACTTGTGAATCTCATGGTATCTCCATGGTCTCTTGCTTATGGGAAAAATTACCTTCTCCCTCATCGGATCGGACAACTCTTATCAACTTTACACCTCAGAATGCCCGGCCAGGCTCATCGCCTATTCCCGGCTACTCTTACCTTGGGAATGGACTGGATCGTGGCTCTTGTGGACTTGTCATTAGCGTGGTAAAGGAAGAGGACAATGGTCAATGGCAATGCACACTCATTACCGGCTCGTCTCTCTACCGTGGCATCGTCAACCTTGGAATTCTTCGTAAGTTCTCCTTTTTTGTATTACAAGACAAACTTCAATCTTCTCTCGTCCTCGTGTGTAAAAATGCATTCTTTCCCTCCTCATTGACTTATTATGTCAGAGGACGAGGAGAAGCACCCCTAAAAAAGACGTAACATCACATCATATAACAGTTGAAGTGGGTTAGGGTGAAGGTTAGTTCCAGCATTGTATTATAACTTAGTCCATCATCTGCTCTGTAATCCATGAATGTTCAAGTCGTTTGGGTGTACCTCCCAATTACCCAAACCAGTTCCCAGTTCCAGATCCATCCATTGGGGACAAAGTCCAGTCGAGTTTTCCAGCTCTTGCTTTATATGCTACAATAGTGTAGATCTCTTATGGATTACAATACAAGAGATTAGATCATAGCTCCGTTTAGCTGTGAGTTGATGTGAATTCGTCAGTAGCGGTCATCTTTTGCACAAATGGCTGGCCACTTTGACTTTGGCTACTTCCACGCGTGGGATCTTCTGTCTGAGATGCGTACAGCTTCCATCTTCTTCATGCTGAAAATTCCAATTCAAGTTGCGTGGTCGTAACGAAATGAAATGAATATGGGAACTGACTGACTTTGATGAGCACAAAAAATCCCCAGTGTTGCCATCATCATCTTCCTTTTGGCATTTGAATGTATTACATTAGTAATAATTGCACATTATAAAATCCTCGGTTTTTAGTCATGTAGGAATCTGAATTCTGAATCTCATTTGGATATCTCAAGTGGTGCTGGCTCATTGTGATTGCCATAGGCTCCGGAATAGTAATTACAAATCGTGTAATGAATCCATAAGTAGTTTCGTATACGTTTCTAACGTTAGGAAATTCTTTTTTAAATGGACAAATGCTACAAGGTCAACTGGCAAAATGTCATTCATTCATTGCAAGAATTTACATGATAACGATTGATTATTAGAATGATGAATGGTCTTGCTCATCGCATTTACCACTGACCTGACTGACAACTTTTACCCGCTTTTTGCCATAATTTTGGTAACAAGCTGACTCAGTCAGAACAAGTAGCTAAACGTTTATTAGTGTAATGTCTATTGTCATCGTTGAAACACTGGGTTTGAGCAAGGATGGAACGAGTGTACAGAACCAAGAAGAAGCAAGTACTACGTCGACTTTGGCTTATTAGCTAGTTTTCATAGTTCATTCATGCTTTTTTAAATGGGCTGAGCGGCTAAGCATCAAGCCGCATCTTCAAAGGTCAAGTGTGTGGAAGACATACAAAAAATCCTTGAATGCATCATCTTCATCGTCTTGAGCGGCTACACGACGACGGCAAAGCGAACAATGTTAAACGCTGTTGGAAAACGATGTCAGTTGCCGTACGAAGTCATTTGTCTCTTTCCGCATCTTCTTCTCCTTTTGNCTTCTTCTTTTGGTGAAACGTCTTCAAAAAAATTATGTATTACGAATTGTCTTTGGGGTGTAATTGTGTGTGCAGAAGATTTCGTTCCTTTTGCGTTTGGTCACGCAAGTCACGCTCTGTTCTGTGCAGCCTTAGGAATTTTTTTAGCGACAAAAATTCTCCTGTCACTTTGTTCGTCGTGGAATATGAAATTGATATTTAATAATGACCACCACCAACGAAGTTGATGTTACGAATACCGGAAGGTAGAAACTTTCCGTTACTTTTTGAAGGTGCAGACTGAGGACAGATGCAGATTGCACGTATAGTATTTATAGTTTATTTCGGAACATTCGTGCGTTCGTTTGTTTCCTCTTCTGTATTTTGCAATATTGTTCCATCTGACTAGTTTTGCGTTGAAGATTACGCTTGGAAGCGTGGAAAAGATGAAAACGATGGTGTTTGAGTCCCTTCGGGACGTGACGTCAGTGATGAGGAAAAATACATTACTTTACTGTGTTTTCGTTTGGAAAGAGGCAGGAAGTGAAAACACAAGTCGATGTCGTCGTCGTTGTTGTCGCAGAGATTCTCAATCACCTGCTTGTAATTTATCGCAAGTCATCCTTTTCATTGATTTTGTTGAATTCGTTTGTCCTTCGTCGACTTTGAGTTCAAAGTTTCCATAAGTTCCAGACAGGAAACGATGTTTTCGGTTTCCCTTTTTGAGTCCATTTTTGAGACGAAGTTGTTTTTGAGTATCTTTTGCGGTTCGAGATCATTAACGATAGATAAAAAAGGCTACCGACAGCATCATTGACATTAGCAAACATTATGTGGTAACCTTTTTGAGCTTTATGAAATCCGTCGGCATATTTGCGCATTTATGAAATGAAAGTAATAATTATAAATAATGAAAATTTTGACTTTTTGTGTTACAGGCCGACCTGACCCACCCAAGTTCAACCCTGAAGTTCTGCCTGCGATCGTGGACGGAGATTCGGTATTCACCAAAGTGAAACAACCAACTCCAAAAGTGACATGCTATTCTCCCAATGGACAACCACCACCGAAATTCAAGTGGTTTTTGGGTAAGTTTTAGCAAACAAAGTAAACAATTCATTCATTTTTTACGGATTGAAATAATGGACAAAAGAACAGGTTTTTAGTATTATTGGTCTTGTGAGGTTGTGAGAATTAAAACAAAAGGGTTCTTTTTTTGTGTTTTGCAGACGATCAACCATTCTACGATGGCCTAGGTCCAATCAACACTACGACTGTGGCCAACAGCGGTCAGACACAGACAGTGTACACCTTCCAAGAGTTGCATCATCAATTCAATTTTGCTGACCATGGAAAGCGTCTCCGATGTGTGGTTATTCATGACGCAATTGGTGAGAATGACAGGAATGATACCTTCTTGGACATCAATGTTCAATGTGAGTATTAAATCCAAAATTTTGTTGACAGCAGTCAATAATGTGTGAATGTGGCATAACACGTTTGTATAGTTTCTGTCCGAATATGCGAAATCTCACTAGAAGGACGCAAACGAACACCACGAAGCTGTTTTTTTGGTGACATTGGAGCGGTTATCGTTTGTGTCCTGTCTCACAGAGTGACAATCGATTTTTGTGTCACTCAGCATTCTTTTTTGTCACGGTGCGTGCTCCTTTTGTCGACATGGAATGTGTGAACGAGACAGCAGCCATGAATCGTTCACCTGCTCAAAATGACATGGTCGTTTCGTCGTTTGTGTCCCATACTTTATTATTAGACTTGAATGGAACATGATAAAGAATAAACGATGAACCGTTTTGTACTATTTGTATTGTATTTTGGGCGACAATAGTAATTTTAATAATTTAATAATTCTCAACAGTTGCTCCACGTGAGACGAAGGACGGGCGTGGCAGGTTGCAAACCTTAGTCGATGTGGGAAACACCGCTGAACTGGCTATTAACGTTTCTTCCAATCCGAAACCAACCCGCGCCATGTGGAAGTACAATGTTGACAACCAAGAGTACGTTATTTCAGAAGGACAGTCTAAGGACCGTTACATGAGCATCTTTTCAAAGGACTACAGAGTAAGATTTCCATTATCAAAGAAAGCTGTTCAATATTATTGTATTATTGTGGGCGATTCGGCGATTCTCTTCTCACCTAGCAGCAAGCTTTTATTTGACAGTATCTAATTTAAGTATTTTTGAATTCACAGAATGGCATTTATGAATACCGACTCAAGATCCATAACACTGACGAAGATGACGTGAACCGAAAATTCATGTTGGTCGTGTCCAACCTTCATGGCGATGGAAGTTTCATGTTGTCCATGGGGGCCAACGGCTCGGGTTCGGGTACTTAAAATGACCTTTGGCCTTTCAGATCTTAATCCTCTTCTTTCCGACTGTACAAAGTCAACTGTCGCTTTTTCTCTTGTTTGCAATATTGTAAAGCGTTTCTCACAGTATGCTTCACAAACTGTAGTGGCATGGCGCGGCACATTCTGTCTTTTCCAGTCGATGAAATTAGGCAATATTTCTAATTGGGAATATTTTTTGAAATAGGTGGACTGAGTGCGGGTGGAATTGTTGGTCTGGTCCTCGGAATTCCTGCATTGTTGATTCTCATTGCCGCCATTGTCGTTTACACGAGAGCCCGTGGTTTGCTATGCTTCAAAGGTGAGACGCCTATGCCCGATTTCTTATGATTTGCATATCTTTCGGTTAATTTCACGTTCAATTCATTTTATTTTGCGGAGTTTTTGAAACTTGCAAAAAAGCTCCCAAAACATTTTGTGTTATTTTTATATATTTTTTTATTCGTTTGATCGTTCCTTTGTATGCTCAGGGCTGCCTTGAGATTTGTTACTGCTTCTTCGTCTACTTCATTCTACACTCTGAAATCTGAAACTAAAAAAATAAATGAACGAAAAAATGAAACTGAGACTCTCATCTCAACAAACAACTCAACTTTTCTGTTACGCCTTGTGCTGTTTTCCTGTCATAACAAAAATAATGTATCAGTACAAAAAATACAACTTTACGTTGATTATTGTACAAATTTAGTTTTAATTGGTTACATCAAGCCACACGATTTTTTCTTGTGAGAATGCAAATTGCAGAAGAAAACGAATCTCAAAGTAATGCTCGGATGCTTAAAAAAAGAAACAAAAGTCAAAAAACTACTTTTTTTGAATATTTAGAATTAGTAAATGTGTTAGCAATCAAAAGCCACGCCTGCCAAAGCAAGTGCAAAAAAACTCACACACATTATGCAAAAAAACTGCCAGTAACAGCAAGAATCATAATGCACTTGTGTATTTTTCTGTGTTGTCACTTTGTGTGTCGTGACTTTGTGTCCTTCACATTGTGGTTGTCATTGTCATTTAAATCATGCAAAGTTACTAATACAATCTTTACAAATCGCCTTCAGAAATATTCCAAAAATTTAAGACATACTGAGGTCAAAATTTTTAAAAAGTCGCTTTATAAAATGTTAACAGTTTCGTCCAGTTCTCACAATCAACTGGAGCTTATCAAAGAGATAATTTTATAAATCTCTTGCGCATGCACGCGCAAATCTAGCTTATATTTATATTGTTCTCAACTTGGTGAATTTTTCGGTTTTTTCTTCGGGGAATGGGTCAAATTATTTCAAACATAATAATACGGGATCCACTCAAAACTAATTAATTTAATTTTCATTAGTCTTTTACGTTATTTATTTTGGGTTTTGGCGTGTGCGTTGCAAATGTTTTGGTTTCTTGAATGGTTATTTTTTAAAACGGTTTAGAAACCGAAAATCGACAGTCTGGAATTAACCTGGGAAGGATAAGAGAATTTGCCAATTTTTTAAAGTTTGGAATGCCAAAGAAAGGCATTTCTAGCTGCTTATTATGAAAAAGTGTAAACAGACTGTTTGTTGAATGTAAAATTATATTTATTTTGCATGTTGACCAAAGATTGCCTTTTTTCTTTTTGTTGACACAGTTTTGATCATATTTTGTTGATTTATGAACGTTCCTCCTCTGAATGGTTTTTTCTCTTTTTAATTTGCATTTTTAATGCTGTATTATAATTTAATTTATTGTACTATACAAAAGTCATATTTATTTTTTAATCGTCTTGAATGTAAGTGAGAAAAGAACTGTGATGAAATTTCAAATTTTGGATCCCCAAAGAAAAAAGTAGTCTTTTTGGGCACGGTTGGTGTTAGGAGAAGGTTGGAAAAGAGAAAGTTGTAAAGTTATACACACATATCATTTGAGAAAAACTCGAAACAAAAAGAAAGATTTATAAAAAAATGTGAAAGAGAATTGTGGTTTTCAAAAAGAATTTTAAAAAATGCAACCTTTGGTCAAAAGTCAAAATGAAATTGATAATTTGATATTGTGAATTGTAATTTGTAATAGCACTTTTTGATATTTCAAAGCACTGAAAGCACACCAAACACGTAAATTGGCAAAGTCTTGTGCAAATCTTTTTTCAAAATAAATTCAACTTAATTGAAATTTCAATTTTTCAATCAAATATGTATACATACTAGCAAAATGTAAACGAGTGAACATTTCGAGTTTTTCTCAAACGTTTATGTTTTTGTGTGTTACTTTATGACTGTTTAGGTAAGAAAGGAGACGACTCTCATTCGACGGCACAAATCGACGAGAAAAGGTCGGATCTCGGTGAAACGGGAAATGAAAACCCCGTTGCGGGAGACAACTACCCGCCTCCTGAGAGTCATACAAAGACGAATGGAAATTCAAATGCCATGCCACCTCCTGCACCGACTATTCCGCCACCGCCGCTGGACGACGATCCTCCCGCTCCCTCCGCCCTCCATTTCTCATACGGGAACGGAAGATCAGTCAAAGATAGTCCTGTCTAAGCACAAAACAAAAATTACAGTTTTAAACAAAATATTAGGACAACGGATTCAGAAATTAAACATTTTTGTTCTAATTATATACATATTTAGATTATATCAATTTTTTACAAAAGACTTACTGAAGCTTAATTTAACTATTACTTAATTTCTACGTATGAATTTTATTACACCGCGTTTTTATGAATGAAGTTTTGATATGAATGATTGATGTCTGTGCTGATGGGAATAGTAAATTCAGATCAGGTTTGGTTCATATTTAACGGGGGTTGGATTTTATGGTCACAGTTCTTTTACTCAAAAACTTACTAATAATTCGAGCAATTTAAAATCTACTTAGTATAATATAAATGCGAGTTTCAATTGCTGAATTGCTGCAATGACCTTTTTAGTACGTGCTGCTTTCATTGTGTTAGTTGAATTGGCTGATATACTAAATTATTTTATTCGTTTCATAAATTATGTTCATAATTTGCTGCTGCTAATTAGTTCAAAACTGCTCCGTCCCAAATCAAACACTGTGTATTCACATGCAAATATTTGGTGCAAAATGTTTTAATGTCCCAATCGCAATAGAATTTTATTGTTTTATTCACGAACCTTGTTTTTATCAAAAACTGAGAAACAAACTCGA
>JABASF010001694.1:0-19913 GCA_019776145.1 Harlomillsia oculata
TGATTTTTTCACACAATTCTACAGAATTATTGGTATACAAATATAAAATTCAATATTTTGGACTTTTTGTTTTTTATTAGCACTGTCAACATAGTCAACAACATTGTAAATAACAAGTTATTATATATTTATTAGCTGAATTAAGTAACATTTTATGAATATATATGACCATGTTTAGCGACATTGATGATATAATTAAACTTGCCATCAGACGAAATTTCAGCTCTATGAAAATTCTTTGACAGTTCTCTCAGTTGAGCAAATGACTCAGGTCGTTCATGTCTCTCACTAGGACCTCGAGGATCGACATCGTTAGGATACAAGTCGTCTCCTGTGTAATCGTAATCCAAATCATATTTAGACATTGTTATTTCATCACGATCACATTCATCAGTGAATCATGAATAATAATTTGATGCATTCACTTACCAGGAAGTGCAAACAGCATGCCATCCTTCACTAGCGTAAAAACAGGGAAAAATTGATCGATACCCAGTTGCTTTCTAGCTTCGACACACCGACTCAACAACTCTTGAGACTGGACACCTTTTAGCCTGGTCAGTTCATACAGCTGCGGCGGTGGTAGCCAACCCTTTCCATCATTGTGGTCCGTGAGCAACTTTTCAGCCGTGGACCACTGTGATTAAATGTCATTCAACTTCAAAGGACTTTGATGACAAGCGATACGATTAGCGATTGACAAGCGATTAGCTTTCTCATTGTCTCATATCTCATATATCCCCATGGTGCATGATCTTTAATAGGGTTTGATGATAATGTAAGATAATCTAAACTTACTCGGCATTCAGACGTTTCATGCGGGTCTCCCACCAACGACAAAGTTTGATTCACCAGTACCATGTAAAAAAGCGTGTCGAAACGTTTATGCTCGTGGATTGTAGTTGGGGTTAACCAATTGCTCCATTCATTCAAGGACGATAGCTTAGGAACACATTGAAATTGCTCACAAAGCAAAAGAAAGTTTTCAGCATTGGTTCTGACTCGTTCCTGCCAAGTGGACACTTCGCTTTCACTCTGCAAAATGGGACTTGAGCTGGAGTCATTGTTCTCCCCGGCTCTTGAACACAACAGGATCCCACATTCCTCAAAAGCTTCTCTAATAGCGCAAATGCGAAGGGACACGGACAACTTTGGATCACTGTACATTTTAGGTTTGTTGGCAGTAGGTTTCATGAAAGACAACTGTAAAGCATTCAAATCAGTTCCAGCTTTCTTGAACAGCTCATCCCATTTCGGAGACGAGTCGGAAGATGCAATTGTGCCACCTGGAAACACAATCCCACCTGGCATAACCCGGCTACCCTTTGACCTCTGGATGATCAGGTACGCCAATCCATTTCCATTTGATGCTGGAGAAGCGGCCATGAGAGTTGCGGCATTTCTCCATGGATTCGTCAATGATGATGACGTCGAATCTGAAGAAGATGGAGATGAACATTTGGCACCAGCATCACTTTCACTATTCATATTGGACTGAGTACTGCTCACGGATTTGACACTGGCAATGGAGAATGAGCGTAAACACTTGGACAGTAAATAAGACTTAAATTTAAATCTCAGTTTGCTTGGCACGAATGCCATGCTTATATGTGGCACAAGTGACATTTTTTAAGGTTGTAGTTCAAGGTGAAGCTATGCAGAATGTATAGACTCAGTTAAACATTAGACTTTTACAGTTTCTGCTCAATATCCCTATTCTGTATTTACAGAGACACTATTTCACTTCTCACAGTCTCAGTCTCAAGTTTCAACTTTAACTCTCAGGTCGTAATAAAAAATATGCGACTTCTTCAACATCACCCAGAGCCAAGCAGAGCCACGAAAGATCAGCTGACGTGGCCTGTTGTATGTATTTACATATACAGTGTATTAGGTTCTGCAAAAATGTTTGAATGCATCAACAGAAAACAGAATATGAATTAAAACTTTATCTCGCTTAACCGTAATGACCTTACCTTATCTTACAAAATGTAAAAAAAACCTTGAAATATTAATCACAAGTTTTCAACAGCATGAGTTGAAGGTGACGCAGTTTGTGTTTTGACGAAACGATGATGGTTTGTTTCGAGTCCAACAGAAAACAGAATGAACCGAAGAACTCGTGGGAAAAAAGGTTCAATAAAATAAGTTCATATATATTTTATTACGTGCTTTACAAAAGCTAACGTGAGTGAGGGAGCCCTTTTTGCTTGATATCGTTTTGCACATTGTGAAGTGAAGCGTTTCATCTGCAGAATGAATCTGCATTGAGTTGTTATGTAAGTAAGTTGTGTGCATGCCGGTTTTATGGTATGAATAATTTCAAGGCATACACATGAGTACTGAAGCAATTTTGTAAAAAATGCACCAATGAAATTTAAATTAGTGCATTATCATTTTGATGCATCATTGTTTATTAGGTTAGGGCCATTATTGTGTGACACTACTACATTAATTTTTGAGAGTTTTAAAAACATCCCGATCTTACAACAGACATGGTCTATTTTAAATTACACAAACATTAACCAATTACGGTCATTCAATCTCGTACGTATTTGGAAAAGATAAAGAGCTATTGCATCAATGAAATGCACGGCCATAAACACAATCACTGTTGATAAACTACCACATATACATCAAACATGCAATTTTGAGAATGTGTGAATGATAATAGAAAACAAGTAAGATTTAAAGTTACACAATTTTGACACCAGACAACTTCAAGTACTCGGCAAGGTACTCTTGAGCATGAGGATTAATAGTTCCAATTAAAGCAGGGAACCGTCCAGGGTGGTTCGCCGACAAATTTGCTAAACTCTGAGCCAGAAAAGCCTGAGGAAATTGGAGTTGTGCTAAGAAATTGAGAAATTCGTAATTAATATTGTATATTGGATCATTACTATAGTGAACTTCAAACAATTTTGTTGCGAAGTGATATGCATTAAGTTTACCTTTGAATGGATAAATTGTGTTAGCACCAATGAAGTTCAATTTCGCATATGTAGTTTGATAGCTAACAACATCTTCCATCTCAGCGAAGTGCTCATCAGCTGGAACTTCAGTATCTTCCGGAAGTTCAAACAGACCGATCAAAGCCTGCAAAAGCGGCGCCCAATAGTTGACATAGTCAGTAGAGATCATGTCAGGAACTTCACACAAAATCTTTATAATTCCCATGGCACACAGATTCTTTTCATGGTTTCCAGTCAGTTTCTGAACTTCGGAGATGTAGATACGGTCCAGTACTTTAGCAGTAAAGCGTACTTCGATGCTATCCAGCAACTCAACGAACTTAGCCGCGGAATATTTCATGATGTACACGCTAAAGAATACCAGCAAGCCCTTTACAAACTTGACGGTCTTTGATGACGTAAGGCGCTGAAACAAGAGCAGGAAGATAGGTCGCACATAGTCGGCGATCGATTGCCTACCAACAAAACGTTACAAATATTTAAGAACTTAATAAATAACACACAAGATCATTTGCCTGTCCACAAACATTTAAAAACTCAACATACTCGGGAGCGTGTTCCACAAGGCTTTGAACAAGAGCGAACCCTTCGTGATCATTCGCCTTAGAAGCAATCAATTTCTGAAAGATTCCCAGAACGCCGTTCTACAACATAAGATAAAAATGCAAGAAATTACATTTGCTACAACATATATTAAATAATCGTTTTAGGATAAAACGTGATGTAACGTGATAATAAAAAGTGATGTAATAAATTCAAATTGAAATTCAAAAAAAGCATTTTTTGGTAACTTACGAGTTTTTGCAAGTAAATTATCTGTTCTATTCCGACAGTAATGTAGGACTGAAATAATCGAACAAGTGGATGAATGTTCCCTTGTTTTTCCCACAAACTCGGGGTCAACAAGCAAGGGAAAAGCCGCATATACGTAGAGGGAACTTCCGTCTCCTCTGTATGCATTTCCATAAGGAATGAAAGCAATTGGAAAACGTACGGGACGAATTCTGCAAAACAAAAGTCACCAGGTCTAGATAACCTTTGAAAACACAAGCCACAAAGCATAAGTTTAAAAGTTTACCACCAATATCTTGCGACAGGATGACTTGGAATATCGGAAACAGAACTGCTTCAGCTCGGGTGACACCAGCTAGACGGTCACGTAGGGTCATAATCTTGATGCATAAAGTTATAGACTCAAAAATGTAATGGTTAAAGTGTGGTTTGCTTGGATTCTTGGAAGCCGCCATGCATAGAGTAAGCAAGTTTTTCAAACACGGGAGTCAACATTGGAACCAGTCCTTCTTGAAGAGCAGAAATCGAGCGCATAATAGCTAGGAATAGATAATTCCAGTTGAAATTGTTATCGTATATATCAGCAGCTTTTAGACAGACAAACTCAGAGAGAATATATATCAAAAGTTTACCTCTCATCACGTAATCATTTTCCTTGGACACAGGCCTGTGGAAGATGTTAAAAAGATTCGTCATCAGAGCTTGACCAACTGGGCTCAAGTCGCTGGACTTCACCCTGCAAAAAAAATATTATTACGTTTTAATCAATCAACTATCATAAAACGTGTACAAACAATGCATAATATAAATTTACAGTGCGGTGTTATCCGTTTGCTTCAACAAGAGAATCTTCTCAATACAAATCGCGGCATAAGTGTGGACAACCGCACTATCAGCCTGGAGTAAATTCACAATGTATGGGATGCATTCTTTTATAACCGACTGTGACAGCTGGTTACGGAAGATCATTACATACTTAATCGCATCCGCTTTGAGAACAGGAAACTGGTTCACTGTAAAAAATGGAAATTAATTATTAAGCAGGCAATTTAAGGACATACAGCAATGTTGGTAAGCACGTATAATAAAATCACCATTGACACTTGTTAAATCCGGTAAAATTGTGTTCTTGAAGAATTCCATCATGTCAACTAATTGATTAGTCATTGTCACCCCGTATTTTTGAGTCTGGCCCTTGGCAGATAACGACGTGACTAAATATATAGCCGCATCTTTGTCTTTCCAATTTTCTGCTGGATTCAAGGAATACTTAGACAGCATAACGCCGACATATTGACCAAAGACGCTCGTAATCTGTGGTTCAAAATGTTTTCCTAAAGAGCGAACCAAGTCACAGGCAGCTCGTCGACGAGTATCAACATCTGATCCTTCAACATCGCGGCGAATATAATCCTCAGGGTTATCTTCAAATAATTCTTCGTCAGACTCTAAAACATTCCCAAACAGCATATTTATATATTATATTATATTATTATATTATATATATATTTATATATTGTTACTGACTACTGAATTATAAATGCTCGTCAATATTCAATTAAAAAATATACAAAAAGGAAGTACAAACCCCGGAATTCCATATTTGGAATAATGATTTTCTCACAAATGCCACTAAGTAGCTCCGGGTTCTCGAAAAGCTGCTTGTATTTTACTCGGTCAGCAACCAAGGCCAAAAACTGTATTCCGACGCTCACGAGCTGATAATATAAATTACAAAATTATTCAACAAATGAATGGAATACATATACAAAAATGATACTGATAAATACACTCACAAGGTCATATTTTGTTTGGTTTCCAGTCGTAAGAAGTAAATTCCAAACAGCGGTTACGAAATTGGGCAAATATGGAGCAAACTCTTCATCATATTTCTGTGCATACATTCCTATGTTTTCGCATATTTGTGCTTTCAAGTGCTCCAGGACCCCAGCATCTTCGGTATCCTATAAAAAGAAAAACAACTAATTATTATAAAATGTAGAATTACAAAATAGACTGAATGAATGAATACACAATTGACAAAATTAATCAAAAAATCATTACCGAAGTTTTTAGCAAAGGTACATCTGTAATAAGAAGAGCATGAAAGTTGGTCATCCAAAGTTCCATATTGTCCTCAAAGAACTCAGCAAGATCCTTCAGGAGTCACAATTGTCCGTTAAATATCAAATTAGTTAATAAATAATAATTACGAAGATTACAAAAGGTAACATAAACAGCATTCACCTGATGATTGAGTGAGCAAAATACTTTAGCGACCAGGACCAACGACTCGTAAATAACTTTCAGAGCCTCGGTATTACTTTCATTTTGCTGCTTCAGTTCCAGAAGTGCCTTAAAGCGATCAGTCAAAGGTTGTGCAAACATATCCAACACCAATTTGATCTCCTCCCAAAGAACTTGAGATTTGAATTCATATCGGTATCGCTTGAACAAGCAGTGAGCAGTCTGCAGAATCCCATTCATGTTATTAAAATCACCTACAAGTAATGAAGTGCAAAATTAATATTATTTTCGTTTAAGATAAATAGAAATTTTAAACAAAATTGAATTAAATTAAATGAGCAAGTTAACGAACCAGAATTAAGATATCCAACCATAATAGGAAGAAGACTTGGCCACTTTGCTGGAAAATCTTCCCGGCCAATTAACGCGATACTGTCACTGAGTTGTCGTTGAGGTTGAGGGGGAGCTCTCAACATCACCCCAACAATTTGTTCTTTGACAGTCTCCCGATTTTCCATATCAAATTTGCTTTCTTCATCCAACTGAAAAATATTTCCTCATGAAATTTAACAATTTAATAATACTACGGAATAAATCGTTTGTATTATTATTTCAACTTACCAGTTTCCAATTACGCCTTACGAAATTTTTGAATGCAATTGCTGCAGCCATTTTGATAACTGGATCCACATCCGGAGCATCAATTACTTTCAGCAACAGAAGCGAATAGTCCTTCTTCAATTCCGCGGACACCAACTGATGTTCAGCTAAAAAAATAAAACATAAGCACAATTACAATTTTGAAGCATACTAAAGCAAGATGAACGTCAATTTCCACTACTGAAATACTAGTTATTAGAATACACGACCGTAACTTACATACCAATCTATGGATGAAACTTGAATGTTATATTTTACTATACTAAATTACACTCAGTCGTGTGAAAGTACAGTCATGCAACTGCAACGAAATTCCTAAGATACCTTTGCTTTCAAAATATAGTTAAACAATTATAATTAATACAATAATTTTTAACCGTCTAGTTATGACATTTTTAAAGAAATTTTCAATCTCATGCTCGCGATATTTTAGGAGAATCACAAAATACGTCATCGTGATCTGGCGAATTTTCGACACCCACGAACCGTATTATCACATTTTCCCCATTAGCTTATATAGGATGCCCACCCTTAATAAGTGACGTATCTTGTGATTTCGTTTTTATTTGTTCAATGTACTTTACTCTTTTAAAACGTTATGCCCATGCGAAATGCCCCTGTCATTGTCATTACAGACTAGAATTCGTTGAAAAAGTCAGAAAGTGAAAATCCTAATCCTAACTGTGAAATTCTCTATTTCTGACAGAGTTCAAATTAAAATTAAAATTAAAATTCAGGCCCCAGATTCAAAAATATGTTGAAAAAAGGTCCGGAACTTGACCCGATCATGAAAATCATTGAAATCCACAGTCGCTCTCTCTTTCTCTCCTACTCACAAACACCTGTTACTGTCAAATCCGAAAAACCTCCAATTAAATCCCAAAATATAATTACAACTCACCAGGTTTTCGAATATGGGGTTCTCCTGCGAATGTGCATTTAAGACATGACACCATACTAGGGAAATCTTTGTTCAAATCCATTATGACTCGATGATCAGGCTCCAAGTTACAACGGTAAACGTTAAACAATGAAAACCCGCCTCGCCGGCAGTCGACAGTCTACTGAACAAAGTTGAAAATTCAATTATATAAATATAATACTTTTGAATAATTGATCAAACCTTTCAAAAAGTTGTTCTTTTCGAGATATTTATCGAAATCAATGTGGATGAACTAATTGAAAATTATAGTTAATAATATTAATTACCTTTACTTCCAAAACGTTTTTCGAGATGTTGCTCCGTGAAGAGCTCAGGTCGCAATGACAAAACACGATAGAGCTGCGCCGCTGTTTTACGGAGCGCGGTTGTTCCCAACCTTCTGACTCGTTGAACCGGCCAATACAAACTACGTAGTTTCCCCGTTTCCTCTCTCCTCGTTTACCCGTGGATACTACTGAGAATTTAATTTACGTTTTCAATTAGATAATTAAATTGAATATCAAATCTAATTAAAAGTCTGTGCAGTTAATCATCCTGTGAAGCTTAAGTCATAATTTAATCACAATAAATTTAATTCATAATAAGTCTGAATTAATTCAGTTTCATTTTCACTGCTTAAAAATGGCGTTTCGCGAAGGAGCCGACCGGGCTTTGGCCATGATGAGATTCCTTCCTCGGTTGAGTCTTCAAAACATTGAAAAGGATCCATTTGGGAAAAGAATAGTAAGTCCCGTTAGAGTTCTTATGTTGAATATGTCATTTTATTAGTTAATACTAATACTAATATTAATTGAGGATTTTGAATCGTGCAGCCTCGACGTGGACGTGGACAACACGGAGGAAATCGCCATCATCATCAACAAAAGGGAGCAAATCAAAGACAAGGTTACATGCGCCTTGGTTTTGAACCTAGGACTATACCCTTTTATTTAAGAGTACCTTATGAATCCTACTACAAAAATAATCAGTACGTCATTTTGACTTTTATTGTTAGAGTCGAGTCATTTATTGGGGAACAACAACAATAATAGTTTTATACAATGTTTAATATTTTATTTCAATTATAGTTTGCGTCGACAATATCCACCAATCAGTCTTCACCAGCTGCAATTACTCATTGATACTAATCGTTTGGACACTACCCAGCCCATTGACTTGATTACTTTGGCCAATACGAAGATTTACACATTTGAGCCGCAGTTGAAGCATTTTGGATTTCAACTTACAGATGATGTGAGTGTTGTACAGTGTAGTTTAGTTAAATAATAGAATTGAAATCGTAAATTAAAATCCAGGAAGTGTATTTATCAATAATGTTTTTGTACATTGTAATTTACAGGGTATAGATCTTTTCAAAGCCAAGATAAGTTTAGAAGTACAGTGGACTACAGAGCGTGTAATTGCTGCCGTGGAGCGACATGGTGGTTCTATTACAACTGCTTACTACGATCCTCAATGTCTGTTTGCCGCTCGTGACCCCATGAAGTTTTTCGAGCGTGGACTTCCAATCCCGAAACGTATGATTCCACCGGAAGACGCTATTGAGTACTACACAGATCCGAAAATGCGTGGATATTTGGCAGACCCTGTGAAAATTGCTGAGGAACGAATAGTGCTTGCTCAAAAGTATGGGTATGAAGCACCAGATTATAACAAAGATCCACAAAAAGATCTTTTGTTGACACGAAAGGATCCACGACAGTTGTTCATGGGTTTGGAGCCAGGTTGGGTTGTAAACCTTCGTGACAAGTGCATTTTAAAGCCTTTGGATGAGAAACTCAAAGAGTACTACAGCACTTAACTATTCAAGAAAACATGTATTGCCTCATGGCTACTGCTATTCATAGTTAGTCATGTTTGTAGGTGTATTTGAATTTGTCATTTAGAATAAAATGCATTGTTGTAACAAATTTAATTTGAATCGATCGATTTTCAAGGTTTATTTAGTACATGATTAAACAAGTTATGTTTCAGTTGCAAGACAAGAACAAAGAGAAGATCAATCTATAAATAACTAAAATATGATACATTATCACATTACATGAACAGGTAAAACATTTTGGTTTGAAAAGTTAAAGTTTCGTCACAGTTTCAGTGAACCCTGGCGTATCTTCCTCTTCTTTTTCTTTATCTTGGCTATAGTCATAGGAGAAGATACTTGTAGTAGTTTGTTTCATCTCTAGTTTTTCTGTCATGTAATTCCGTTTCCCCATTTCCACTTGCTCGTTGTTGGTAGTTTTACTAACAACCACGTCATTTGAGATCGTATCACCACCACGGTATTTAATAAATAAATCCTGCAACTCCTTTACAAAATACTTTAATACGGATCCAGCTGCCACCTCATCAACGAACATTTTCATATCCCACGGTTTCGGTAAAACGAAAAATTCTCTTCCATCATCTTCTCGATATGCTCTCGCCTCCATCTTTTCAAACGCATCAACAGTATTCTCGAGAATATTAAATAATCTAACGTAAGTTTCATGTAAATTTCTGACTTCGTGTGTAGCATCATCGTCAAGTGTACCCAAGTTATCTATCTTCTTTTTCCCAGTGTCTAAAAAGCTTTTTATCAATTGGGGATGTACTAATTTTCCTTTTCCTTGGTATATTGCGTTTATGGCGTCTTCGTACGCCATGAAACGCTTCGACCCGAAAACATTATTCATGAGGAAATATTGATACGAACTTTGATCCGATTTATCAAGTGCTTTGGGCGCCCATTGTTCGACCTTTTCTTCGTATAGATTCAATACCTCCCACTGTATGACACTTAGCTGCTGATTCAAATCAACAGCGAAAGTATGGAATACAGACTTGATTTCTTCTTCTAATTTTCGAAAAATTGGAGAAGTTTGAAATAATTGTAAAACTTTTATATGTAGCTCGTGCAGACGCCTCGTTGGTTTAAAGTCTTCACGAGCGTAGTTCATAATCTTCATGCTGCCAGCATGCTGTTTAGAGTAAAGCATAGATCCAAACTCATTGATGTAGTTGAAAAACGAAACTACGAACTGGGCAGACACGACGTCTATAACTGGTTCCAATACTTTTATTCTATCCTTTCTTTCAGTAATATCCTTCACAGTTGATTCCATATCTTGAAGGTCTAGGTCTCTTTCTACTTCTTTCGCTACCATACGGTAAAAACCGCTGATTGGATTAGCTTGAAGGTAAAGTCTGTCCAGTCCATCGATGAAATGAGGAAGTTCGAAAGCTTCAGAAAGCCATTCGAGTGCCATCCTAAAGCTTTCGGTCGTCATTACATTGAGATTCAACAACTCATCTGTGTCAAGGTCTCTTGACTCCGGAATTGTCAAATCTGAACCAAAATCATGCAATATTCTTTTCAGGCTTTTAACTAGAACAGCAAGACGTGGTTCATCATTATGAACAACTGCTATGTGTACTCCAGTGCTAGTAAACATTCCGGTTGATTCTTCGTCTAAAGCACGATTCCTGGATTTCTCGTCGATGGCCTTATCGTACGCTATTATGTGTTCCTGAAGTTTGATCATCCATTTGGTACATTCAACCGTAACCTCTTTCTCTTCGTCTTTCATAACTAAGTTCTTTGGTGTTTGTTCCGTATAATCTTTTTCTTTTATGATTTTACCAAGCCTCAGATATTTGAGGAAGGTTTCCCACCGGCGGAGACCAGCAAAATATTTATAGTACATTTGTTTGTAAGTTTTGTAATTTGGGTGTGACTTCAATTTCGTTTCCAATATTTTCAAAGCTTCTTCGTATTCAGCTTGGCTTACATGTTTAAGATCAGCTCGAACATCTTGAAGTGACTCAACAATCATTTGAGTTGTGCTACGTTCATATTCTTCCAGTCTCCTTACCCAGAAAGTAAGTCCATCCAATTCCATGTTCATCCTTATATCCTCTGTTTGTAAGAATTCCGGGGACATAATAATTAACTTGCTTGTTTCAAACACAGCGATGAATGTCCGAAGTAATCGCTTTACTGCATCCTGGTCAATAAAGGACGTTTGATCGTAGTAAGCATCTTTAACGATGGTGGCAAAGCTTTTGTTCCATTTGAAGACGATTTCGTCAATATCGTCGAGGAGATTTATTAACAAGGAAGCAGACGCCGAATCCATGAAAATGGGGTCCATAAATTTCTTTTCGTGCTTTGCTTTATGAGTACTCCATTCCTTTTCATCTTCATTCCCAATGTCCAACTTTAGATTTTTAGCAAAATCCAGGAATGTCTTCGAACTTGGAGATTTGTACTTTGTTTTCAAATTTTCCAATACTTCCTTCGCACCATCGTCGAACTGCTCTTTGTGTACCTTCTGCACCACGTCCATAAGAGCTGAAAAGAAATTGTCCATGCTGTCAGAATCGGAGTCCGCCTCTTCTGTGTTACGTTCACTTTGAATGTCAACTTCTTTATCATCCAAGGAAATCACACCAGCCACCCGATTTGTTGTTGTGTTCTTAAAATTGTCAATCCTTTTAGACAAATGATCCACTTTTCTCATAATCCTTGATAGTGCCTCAGCATGATCTGCATACTTTCGATCTATAAACTGATCTCTGTACATTGACTGCTTGCGTTCATGCCATTTATCGAAAGGTGTCGAATACTTGGGTCCGTCATCTTGTACTTGTCTCGAAGCATATTCCTTTGCCTTTAACAGTGAGGCTGAGTCGGGATCCATCTTCTTTGGTAACGTGGTCTTGAATAGATTTTCTGATGACTGAATATAATAATAGTCCATTGGCTTCACCCAACCGTAGGCAAAGTAAAAACTTGCGAAGACGACACAAATCATTAAGAGTCGCAGCAATCGTTCTCGATTGAATTGCTCTTCCATAAAGTTCTGTGTGTATACAAAAAGCAAAATGTCAATCATAAATTATTCCAATTCTCATTTAGTTCATATACCCAATTGTAATACAATTTTGTAAGATGTTATACTTATACACACTTACTTCGTCAAATCTTCGGTTCTGAATATCATTTTGTATGTTATTTTGATTTCTTACATCACGATGAGTAGTGTCACGAATGCCAGTGGAATGTACGTTGCGATGTCTCGGGTTTGCAGAGTCTCCTCCTTGTTCTTGGTTAACATCAACATCTAAAGTCAAAAATACATGCTTCCATGTTCAATTACATTGATTCACAAAACACAAAGTGTAAAATAAAAAATAACTTAACAATAAAACGATATTGATAATACCTTCTTGTTGCCTCTCTGTCGAATTACTGGGATTTGACAGACTAGACTCGGAATTAACGTCTACTTGTTGTTGATTACTCATTTTTGCAGTAGCAGAAGCAGCAGGAATAATACTTATAAATATGATAATAACAATCTAATTTTCATGTACAACCGGTTCGCTATTAAATACGTGATTACAAAGTTACTGTCTGTACATGAAGGATTTGTCGTAATGGATTAACCCTGTCATTGTATAAGATGTCAACTGAATCACAAAGAATGACATAGAAAATGCACCAGGAAATGAACTTGTTTCACACTTTCTTATTAGTTATGTTTCAATTCTTTGACAATTTGTTATAATGCTACTTTACAATTTACAATAGCACACAGAAACACTTTGCCGAATGCTCCAATTACGCTTTGTTTATAATGTAGCACAATGCACTTTATATTATGAATATTAATGTATGATAAAGTAAGTCAATCTTATAAACCTTTACCTGACAAGTAAAGGAAAAATGACAAATCACAGCCTCCTCCTCTCTTTTCTGGAGTCTGTCATCTCAATCTCGATCATGTGTGAAATGCGAATACAAATACGACGAAACTGAGCTCGATTCTGGAATCATCGGTGTTGCTGAGTGAGTGCGAGTAAACTTACAGAAACGAAACACATGCACTTTACATTTGCCTTTGGACTTTTGGATTTGAGATGGACCAATGAAATATAGACTTGTAGAAACAAGCGTGCTTTAACAAGCCGGCCCCGGCAAGAAAAACTCATTATTACATTGTTTGATATGATGAAATGACGCAATCTCAAATATGATGTACAATTGCTATTATGAAAGCCTACAAAATTGCATGCATACTGCATTTCCTGTGCTATGAGTTGTCATTAAAGTATCCAATTGATATGCAAAAAGTGAATTCTATTTGATTTATGTATTACATAAGAAATGTCATTAATGAGTGTCTGAAAGTAACTGTTGCATCTTGGACTCCTCTTTGAACAACTGCAATTTGTCTTTCAAGTATTGTACCGTCAACTTTGGATGTTTTGAGAGAGCTTCCAACTCGGCTTTATATCCTGAAGACTCGATGGTGCTTACTTGTTTCAACCAATCAGTTGCTTCATCATCGCCCTAAGCCAAAACAGAAACATATAATGCTGTTATAAATAAACGCATAAAGTAATTATTATCTTGGCGAATGATGTCATAAAATAATATAAGATCATGACCTCATGACATAACATTTAAAGATGGAACTTACAAGACGTGTCAGTCGATTCTTGAGGGAATCCAACTTCTTGATATCTGTGTCCGTCAACTTAACAAGGTCGTTGGTCAGTTGCAACTTGGGAATATCACTCGGCAAAAGTCCAAGGAGAATTATTGAGCTCGTTGTCCTGGCAGGTTTATCCACACACTTTGAAGTTGTTGCCCTCACAGAACCCCATTTGACAACTGCAGCAATTTCAATTCCATAGGGATCACAATCCATCAATGCAAACACAGGGAGATTAAGACGAGTGCTCAGTACGTTTAAGAGACAACAAGTAGCCTGGTCAGCATAGCCTTTTCCAGTAATAAGGATATGAGGTTCCAGTATTTCGAAAACGTCTTCTTTAAGTAGTTGTTGAAAAACGGCATCTTTCTCCACCAACAGGACAAATTCAGCTTTCTTAGTTGACAAATTATACTCGGCAATATTAGCGGGAATAAGTTGGTCTCCAGTGTAGCCCACTTCCACTGTTTCACCTGACACCTCCCAAGATAAATCTCCAGCCACTAATCCTTTTCCAGTTGCATTTATGTTGAGACACTTACGTGATCTCTGCTTTTAAAAAACAACATCACACAGAATTACATTATGTCAATGTATACAACCAAACCGAACGCAAAGCTAGTACATAAAACACAAACAAGAATACAAATGCAAACCCAACGAAAAATGAGAATAATAAAACTGTTTATGTACCTTCAGTAAACCACAAATATATTCAATAACTTTATCCGACTTGGTTTGATTATCGACTATTTCAACAAACTTGTAGTACAAATCTCTTTTGGTACACTGTTGTTTCCTCAAAAGATTCAAGTAGATTTCTCGAAGCATGCTAACCACAGCAATAAATTGGACCCGATTTTTTTCTGACATGTCAACATCCTGATGTCGACGTTCAGTTCCATCAGCTATGATGAAATTCGGTCGACAAATCGCTGGTGAAATGCCTTTCGTAATGTCCTTAAACATTTTCAGAAACAGGGAAGCAATGTCAGCCGCAATATCCTGACTCTCCTGCGACAAGTTTTGGAATCGACACTCGTCAAATGTTCCACGGTCTACCATGATGACGAAACAAATTACATAAATCGAAGTAACACTTGTTGTCTGCAAACTATGTCAAAAAGAAAAATACACTAAACAAACGAAAACTTTGTCACTTTCCCAAATAAATCCCAGGATTGGAAAAATGAAAACGCAAACCAACCGGCAAAGATGAGAAAACCTACCAATTTCCATCTCGCTTTGCTGTAGTCTGCCCACGGCTCTTGTTTCGTGGTTTCCCTTCTTCGCTCCTTCAATTCGATCCCTCATTCCCTCCTCAGTGTCGTTGTGAGTGACTTACTTGTGGTGCTTCTCCTCGTCGTCCTCACTATTCTTTATTCTTCGTTTTAGTACATTTTTGAGAAATTAAAATATTAATTTTTAAAAATTAAAACATTTCTAAATAAGTCCTTAGTGTACTAAGCAGCTTTACTGTCGCATAGTTGAACATTGTCAGTGCCTTGTAAACAGCCAAATTTTTAGAAAATTAGCAATGAATAAAGAACAGTTCAATGCACGTGTTGAAGGTGAAAAGAACCGACAACAACTGCAGCAACAGCTACACAATTATATGCTCGCTAAATACTTGTTCGATAAAAAATACTATTGGGTGACCAAACTTAGACCACTGGAGTCGAAGCTAACCGGGGACTTGGCTCGTCAGCTAGGACCCAGATTACGACGACGTTTAGATGGAATTGAACCAAACCGAGAAAGCATAGTTCTAGACGGAAAGAAGAAGGATCAAATTCGTCCGAGTTCAATAGCGAACAAGAGAAACCGAGCAGAGGCATTTACAGGTAATTTTAATAATTTATAGTGATCTCTTATATGATAGTATCTTTATTATTTAATTACCTTGTTCGTTTACATTTGAATCGAATAGCTAATCGAATGACGATGACTGTTTGATTTCAGGTAAAAGAAACTACGTAAAGCCGAAAGATAACAGTAATAAGGCAGCTCGGTCTAAAAAGACGGTTGAGGATTCAGAATGGCAAGATTTGGATGAAGAAGAAGAATGTTCTGCAGGAGCTGACCAATTATATCAACCCCGGGTATTCTGTTGGCAAGCAGGGGGAACTTTGAAGACACCATCCAGATTCAAAAGTAAGCTCTACGGAAATTATGGAACATTTTTTGAAAGTGCGTTTCAAGAGCTTAAAGAGAAGACGGAAATGGATGAGAAGCAAGAAGCTTTAACAAGGAGTCTTTATTTGTAAGTTGTGGTTTGCTTTCTTTTCTGTTTCACTTTTATCTTCATATGAATTTGACAAATTGTATTTCATGTGTATGGATTTTTTTAGGTTGAAACCTACAGGCTTTTCCGCACAAGTACTGGATTCTATGCCGGACAAGTACTTTACAGACCTAAAGAATTCCAAGCCAATGTTTGCAGTTGACAAGACCCATCCTGGCACAACTAGGCTAGAAAACCTTTTGCAATTGGGAAAACCTTTGAATAAACTTATGAAGTCGTCTTTACGCCCCACTATGCGTAAGCTGATTAATGAAACCACCCTGAAGAAAATCTCAAAAGTATGTTACATAATAATTATGTACTTCATATTCATTAATTATTTACTATTACTATAATAATTCCTGTAATCTGATCATTCTACAAACAGAACACGAGGAACATGCTTTATTGTAAGAAATCTGCTGAAGGTCATGAATCCAAGCCCAAATGCGATAAAGTAACAGCGATCACTACCGTTGTCGCATATCATGGTAGAAATGCAGCAACTGCTAAGGCTTTCCAATCGTAAGTCATTTGAAATTGAAATATTTTTTCAAGTTATAATTTTTGCAATAGTAAAAATCTCATTTTTGATTAATATTTTATTATAGGAATTTAGGATTACTGGCGACTCCGTATAAAGAAGCTACAAGGTTCTTATTAGCGGGCTGGAACACTCTTGAAGACTTATGCTCATGTATTACTTGTCCCGATTATTTTGTTGGATTGCGTCCATTGAAGCACCCAAGGGATCAAAACAGTAAAAAAGCGTTCGACAACCATAGCCAGGTAAGTTGTCGACTAGTAATAGTAATACATCTTGTGCTCATATTGTCTACAAACTATAGTGTATGGCAATTTCAAGTGTAAATTTAACTAAGTGCAATACTTTTTGTGTGACATATAGATTACTGCATTTAAAGCTGTCATAATCGAAGAAACGATATACGAAAGTGAACATGTACACCAGAATGTCGTAGACTGGAGGGGTCGCCGTGGTATTGGCCCATCTCCATTTAAAAGAGGTTCACTGAATGGAACGTTAATTCACAAGTTGAAAGTCAGGTTTGGATTCCCGTATGTTTTCATGCATGGAAACGGATGCGAACATATCTTTGTTTTCGCTAACCAAGAGTAAGTGATATTTTGGGGCAGATGTTCCATTGCTACATTTCATAGCAGTCAATGTTCATGTTCATTATTTAATTACTTGGTTTTTATATAGGGCAGTTACATTTCCTTCGACGATAAATATGCCGTTTTTAAGCCAATCATATCCCAAGCTGGTCTACGCTGCTGGGTATTCCAAGCGCTTGTGTGTGTTCCACTGCGGAGAATATGCAGAGTGAGAGCACTTAACATTAACAAACATAATTCTAAATGCTGTCCGTCCGAAATGAATCATGATTATTCATTTGTTGTTGGTTGTTTCTAATTAAGGTACATCATAACGGCCTGCAAAGCCTTTCCTGGGAAACTATACATTTGTCAAAAATGTCTTCTACAGCGTTTCTTTCAGGCTGCGGGTCCTTCGGTCATACCAATGAAAGTATTTCCATACGAAGGTGTGGCGAACTCTATTTGGTGAAATACTTTGTTTATGTTTTCTACTTTGGTTTTTCAATTGATAGTTTTATGAAACACGGCGACTGATTGTGATGTCTTAGTAATGAAATCATTGTTGACTTTATATAATAAACTGTGAAATAAAGTTCTTATTTTTCAAATATTTAATATATATTATATATATCCCATATTCATGCATTGAAAATTACACAAATTAGACACTAAGTTTTTGAAGACAATAATTGTATAATTGTAGATTTAATTATTATGTCATGTCCGATATATAATATAGACGCACGGCAGTAACAAGATCTGCGTCCTCTTGAAGCATTCGTCTTAATTCATTCACATCGAAAGTGGGTCTCCGATTCCGTATCTGCAACAATTTATGGAGGCCAATCAAAAGACAAATATCAGGATCGTTATCATCTACGTCAATTTGATTCCGAATTTTGCAATTTTGACACTCTGCAGTGATCGTAGCGTCATAATCAAAATGTTTCAGGTGAGGGAGCCTCAACATGAAGGATTGTTTCAATTCTTCAGTAATCGTGTCTGTGGTTTGGCGTCGACCATCCACACCAGTGCAAACACGTAAAGAAATACGAGTCAGTGTTGGTGGAAGGAAATACAAGATACTGTGTGCTGATGGTCTAGGGGGCCAGGATTTGTGGTACGAATACAAATCATCATCAGAACCTCGGAGAACAAGCGACTCCAGATGACACAATTTAGAAAACCATTCGAAATTGTCCCCACGAGCATAGGCAAATTCCAAGTGCAGGTGTTTCAACGGATAGGGGCGCTTCCGGAATTTGTCAACCTTGAATAACCTTTTCGTCTCTAGCGTTAGGACTTGAAGATGAAGAGAAGACAGTTGTGGTTGCTTGTCCAGAAAAGAACGAAAGTCGACATGGACACCAAGATCATCATGCAGCTTTGTGGTCAAGTCAGTGAGATTGGGCATCTCGATATATTTCATTATTTTCCACAGAGACCGTTCAACGTCACCCATGGTGTCGTGCTCTCGGTTGACAAACCGAGTATTCAAAACAAATTTTCGCACATTTTTCAGCAAGTTACTCGACAGAATGCACATACTAATTTTTTGAACAAGATCCATCTTGAATGTCTTCAGGTTAGTCCAATCAAAACTTGACAACAATTTCAGACAAGACATTGCCAAATCAGTATTTGCAAATAAGATATCATACTGGGCGCTATGTACCAAACACCCATCATCTAAGATTTCAAAGTGAGTCAACTTGTTCCAAAGAACATTCTTCAAATTACTCAATTCTTGACTGTCACAGCCACACAAAAGGCTAGTACTGATCTTAAGTCGTGTTAACTGAGTCGCATTCAGAAAAACATTACGAAAAAGATATCCGGAGAACAGCTGCGTTTCATAATGTGTAGTAATTGAATCGTTGACTGCGATCAAATCTTCTAATGCTTGCCAGACAAACTGCAGCATTTGAAATTCTTTACGAAGGATTCGAGTAAGTTTAGCACACTTCCAAGGACGTGCCGGAGGCTGCGTCACAATCTCCTTTGCATTGTCCTTCGTAATGACAACCCTTCGTTTGTTCCAGATGTTCGTGTCCCAAGTCACAAAACGGTTCGCCGCTCTGTTGACCATTTGAAATTTCTTAAAATCATCAAACCCAAACTCCTGAGTAATATTCACCAGAATCTAATCAAAAAACATTTCGAATTTATTACAAAACTAATAAATAATATTTTATATTTACAATTCCACAGTTTCACAATAATGCGCTTGACTTACGGGTCTATGAAGCATGATATAACCGAAATCGTGACTCAAGTCCGCCATATCCTCCTCAGTCATTGAATCAACTCCGACTCGAACCTATATCCATTTATAATTTCCAGTTAAAATAACAATTCTCCACAATTTGCACTCCTACAATTCCTCTATCTAATTTTCTATCTATACAATCAAATCA
>JABASF010001695.1:0-19906 GCA_019776145.1 Harlomillsia oculata
TTTCCTTACATTTATACTCTACAATTTGAAAGCATTGAAGTGTTTCTTTGGCTTTTCTTCTCATAATTTGATTTTTATGACCTTTTCCACTACTAACTTTCATGTAATGACAAAAGTCAATACATAATTTGAATTCAAAGGTTTCCTCGGAACATGATGAAACTATTTTTTTTATAACGTATTCGTTCCCGGAAAATCTTAGTCAATATTCTAGTGGTACATTTGAAAATGTAAACAAAACATTTTAATAGTCTGAAGCCATACCGGAAGGACCTCCACCACCCAATCTTCTCAATAGGCAAATCAGTCTCGTTGCTCCTGTCGTCGTAGATTTGCCACCTTTTGGAGGAGAAATCGGAGCTTGTGTAAAGCAACCTGAAAATGTCGCGATGGGTTCCACGGTCACGGTTCGATTTACTGCAGGTCATCCAAAAAACAATGCTATGAGAGAAGGCACTTTCTTCCTTATTGAAAAACAAGGTGCTGGAAATAACTGGGAGATCGTTCGAACGGATGCAGACTGGGACACTACGTAAGTCGAACATTTCTGTTATTCCTTTGTATCGATTTTGTGCACACGTTCTTCAATTCAATGGTCAAAATTATGCGACAACGGTAAAAGGTAGATGGTGAAAGCAGATCTTGATCTCATAAATACAAAAACACATTTCAGACATATGAGGTGAGGGATCAGCTAAACGGATTGTGTTTCGCTTCCGGGTTGGACCTGTCTGAAGTATGTTAGTATGTACGACTTGTCGTTCCTCGTCTGAGTGCGTCGTACGTCGCCATACTCCAATTCAGTTACATTGAAAATTTAATCATTTCCAAGAAACAGAAGCGGAAATGTACTAGACGGAAAATAACCATTCGTTCCCATTAAATGATTGTTGTTAACTTGCTTCAGAAATTGAATTTTCGATTTCCCGAATACTCCGTATCTGTATTCGCAACTGTTGGTGTCGAAGAACACTATGAAATAATTGTGGCCATGAGAAGTTCTGAAAAATCTACAGCCACGTGTCGAGGTTCGAGCACCTGCACCACATGATAAAAACGCAGACCTTGAACTAGGATTTTTACTGCCTTAAAAAAACGGTGGTTCTAGATATTTAAACTGTACATTTCTACCTTATAAGTTTGTTCTTGAGTCATTTATAATGAGGAGTTTTCCTGCAAACGTTTGCTTGAAATGAACGTCAGAAAAATGAGTACGAGGTTTCTTAAAAACTTCTGAGGTAGTGGAAACCCTATTCAATTTATTCGTTTGACAGTTTGTCGAAGCAGGTGTAGTACAATACTTTATGTCAGAATTACATAAAGATGAGAGAAAGCAGTCATTATAGTTGACTTATGAAACACTGATCATCATATCATGTTTGGAGGAAGTAATCTGACAGTTTTCTTTGTTCTTTTTACATAGCTTCAAATGGAGCCGTCCAATGGCTGTCACTGCTGAAAGTGAAGTTGAGATTACATGGAAAGTTCCACCATCCAATTATCCAATCGAAGCCTTGAGAGTTGAACCGGGAAGATATCGCATTCGTCACTTTGGGTACTACAAACCAGCCATGAAAACTGCTCGAACGTATTCTGGAACATCTCAAGAATTCACGGTAGGTGCTCATTTCCCTTTTTCAATTCTTTTTGACAAATAAATGATGTTGGCTTCGTTTGAAGTTCCGTGAACTCATTTTAAACGAAGTCTGGGTGAAATAATTTTTCAAGATGTTGCAAGAGCTTACAAGTGATTGTACAACACGAAAGTGTGTCGTGGGTAGGTATTCTTTTTCTTGATAAAATCAAATAAAAGGCTAGAGTTGTTTGCCAACCAAGCTGTCAAGGTTGGGGAAACGTGACACAATGCGAATAACGTTGAGAAAGACAATCGAAGACTTACAATTTTCTCTACTATTGCCAATTGCCATTGTGTACAACTGTGTACAGGAAAGTATGCTTATATACACTGAAATTCTAGGTAGCACTTTCACTCCGTGAAATCAAGAAAAGCACAAACTCTCTCAAATGAGACTTGGGAAGTTGGGGACGTTCTATCAAGCCATCAGAAAAGACTTCACGGAAATTACATTGCGAAACTCATATGTCTAGATTTGATTCTATATAAAAGACTGCAAGCTTTGTCGAAGAAGGGGTTTACTTTGAATGTCGTATCGCTATATGTTTCTTTTATTCTTGGATACGAACTACAGCCTGATTTTTATCATTGTAGTAAAGAAATACCAAATGAATGGAAAATTACATTACAAACATTACGTACACATCGTAATAATATATTAGCCAACATAAATTCTTGGTAGTATTCTTGAGGACTCGTGCGGAAGACAAGAAAATGCCTTTTGATCTTGATAATGAAAGTGTAAGCTTTTTCCTCTTATGTTATGTCCTTGAAAATGGCTTTGTTTGTAGGTTGTAAAATGACCTCCGTATGGTTTTGTCGCTCTTTTTTGGTGACATTCTACTCCTATTTTATGACATTTTCTCAGTTTGTGCACTGAGTCGTTCAAATCTTTTCCTTCCATGCTATCTGACAGTTGAGCATTAGGCTGTCTTCGTAGATTTGACGTGTCTTGAAGACGGTTGGAATCCCTTTTCCATTACTTTGTAATGTGCGTTTACATAATGCAGTCTTTGTAAATAGCGAAAAAGAATTCTTTTTGGCTTTTAAATTAAATACACAACGAATATTGAATTGTTTGCTCAAGGAAAGGATTTCATTTCATTACTAAAATATTTTTCATTTGTCATATTTTTTTTAGATCNTTTTTTTAGATCACTGCAAATCAGCTTGAACGGCTTGACGTCCCAAGAAACGCTGATATTAAACCTGCCAAATTGATTAACTCTTTGAAAGATTTTTGGAATGCCATCTTTAAAGAATCCGGGCGTGAAGATAGCAAACATGAAGATGCATTCAATTTCGGGCATTGGTCAAAACAAGGAAAAAATGCACCTATTATGTGATTTTTGGTTAAGTTTCATGTTCCATTATTACTTTCCCAAGTAATTTTTGCGTAACAATTTTATTAGTCATTTTACTGTAATCCGTGCCAAATACTAAAATATGTATTTAATTAAATAATAATTAATTTGTTATGATTTATAACGATACTTTTCTTCTTGTTATTCTGTCCTGTTATTTCCTATCTTCTATCTTATGCTGAACTATACAAAGCCTACAATATTGATTTTGAGAATTTTGACACTTTTTATCAATAAACTAAAACTAAATATATGATTGTGTGATGCATTTTCATAATGCTTTCTTCTTAGTGTGAAATTATGTGATTTTTGGTTAAGTTTCATGTTCCATTATTACTTTCCCAAGTAATTTTTGCGTGACAAGTATTTTATTAGTCATTTTACTGTAATCCGTGCCAAATACTAAAATATGTATTTAATTATTACTTATATTAATTTGTTATTATGACTTATGACGATATTTTTCTTCCTGTTATTCTGTCCTGTTATTTCCTATCTTCTATATTATCTTATGCTGAACTATACAAAGCCAACAATATTGATTTTGAGAATTTTGACACTTTTTATCAATAAACTAAAACTAAATATATGATTGTGTGATGCATTTTCATAATGCTTTCTTCTTAGTGTGATTCGAAAAATTCGAATGTATGTCAACGTGAGATGGAACATGCAATCTTTCGTATCAATGCTCTAGCACGATGATCGATGATGAAAAGGAAACATTTTCAAATAACTACTAAAAAACGACATGCAACAAGCACATCATGCATGCAGACATCGTTAACGACGTCGTCTCAAAATGGTCACGAAACACTTCACTCTTAGGCTTAGGGCATTTACGTAACCTTATGTAACTCCACAACCACTTGTTATTTGAAAGTGTAACATGTTATTCACAAGTTATTGAGCGTGTCATACAAGTACATACATACAGTTCAAATTGCCCCAATTGCTCAAAATTTCAACTTTTCATATCTTTGCATTATGTAACAAGTAATTCAAAGACGCCGACGGATTTTCATCCTTGGCACCTGCCCTAGACATTTCCCTTGGGAATTGAAAGTTTGACATAATTTTTGACTGAACTTTTATTTACCTTACGTGCACAAGTGCACAAATGCGACCAAGAAAAAACTTTTTTTTACCTTCCGCACCCTTCAAAAGAACCTTTGAGCTTGAGAACACTGTTGAAATTCTAACTTTAAAATTCGGAAAGCATGCTACGATTTGTTTAATCTCCTTTTTCCACTGTGTACTTCTGTACAAAAGTATATGTGCAGTTCTTTTTGAGGTTGAGTAAGTACGAAACTATTAGTTCAAAAAGTTGTTAAAGTGTCCCTTGCGGCTTAGAGCAGCTTGAATGCTTTACAAAACTTTTAATTTAATAATACCCACAAGTGAAAGTCCTTACTGCATTATACAACACATCACATGGTTGTGGAAGAATTGCTCAAAAGTGAAATATTGAAATGCTATAAAATAAACGTATAACTGCACAATTTGTATCTTGAATAAATACAGATCTTTAGGTAATGCACTACACGATATGTTTGCAATTTCGGCGGATTCGGTCCCATTGCTTTCCTTTGCTTGAGCACGAAGACTACACTGGAGATGAAAGTTCAATTCTCATGTTTCAAGTTCCCCCAGACTGCATTTTTATTACATCGTAATATAATGATTCATAATCATAGCTATAACAAAATAAGGTAATTAATTACAAGATATAAACTGCATTATACTTTTGGTAGTGCAAACTATTAAAGATGTTACATTTTGTGTAATTACTACTCCTTGGGATCGCAGACGGGCAAATCAAAATTCTTGGACGACCAAAATGCTTTAGCTTCCTCCAGACATTCAAAACCATGGAATACAATTATGGATGTAATTGATCCATAAAAATTAGCCCCAAAGTGTCGCAAACTATGTGCAATATAAAAGTGTGATGAAAGTGTTGGAATGACACCAAGACCTTTCGCAAGCAGACCCAAGTAGGCGTCATCCAGCATGAAGAGAGGGACAACTTGTGATGCAAAGTGAAACGAAACTGTTGTGTTCCAAGACAAAATGGTAGCTGCCCCAGTCACATAATCCGGATAAACATTATAAGGATATTGTTGGAGAGACACGTACCATTTTGAATCTGTATATATAAAACATGGGAATCCGTAACAAAATTTCATGTTGTAGATTACTGGATTACAATTACAGTAAATATAAATTACATTCGCCAAGCATGTTTCTCCTTGGGTGGACATTTTCCCGAACTCTCCCCAAATAAAGTGGAGTCGTTTTTGGAGAGTCAATATCCAGTGTGTTCAATAAATGAACTAAGTTTGACACCGAAAAGTAAATGTCATCTTCCACCACTGCAAGGAACTCGAAGTTAACGATAGTATTCGTAGCCCAGTTGAGAATAAAGAGCGTTTTTAATGTGATTCTATAATATGTGTCGACAAAATTGCCGAAGATAATGTCGCCATACAAAGAAGATTCTTCTGACACTTGTTCATGAAGTGATGCATTGAATTTCTCTTGCCGTCCCAAGACGAATACGAGTTTTGTTGGCAAGGCTGAATAATGATTTTGTTGGATGTAACTTGAATTTCCCCATGTACTTCTTACCACTTCCCGCTTGTCCACATTTTTGATTCCGGATTTGACTGCTATAACTAATCCAAATTTTTCATGCGTCCTAGTCCTAGGTAATACATTTTCATGAATCGCTTTGCTTCGTGTTTTTACAACTTCGTTCAACTTGTATGATTCCAAGGTCTCTAAATTCTTCTCAAATAATTTAGTCAACGTTCCATGATGCAACTCCAAGCACAAGGGACACAAACATAATCACCAGTGGCAGTAATAGTATTGCAAGAAGCCGTATCTTCTTATTTCTACCCTTAAATACACATCTTAAACAACTTTTGATAGAAAATTTTAAACGAGATATTCTCAACGCCATACTTTCACATACGTCAAAACAATGAGATATTAGATATTATTATTATTGCTCTTTGTTCAAATCCACATTCAAATTCAAATAAACAATATTCTGTTTTAATTATTACAATGCCGTGCCATCGTTACCTTAAGAACCTTTAAAAATCGTAATAAAAGTAGAAGAAAACGTACTTTCGTACTTTGCATTCCGGGTAAATCATTTGGTGCCGGACCAAGTCAAAGGGATTGGTTTATTACTAACTACAGTTCAGCAGTGTAATAGTAGATTCCAAGAAAGTCTAGAGAACATTTAATAAATGGATGTTTGTAGGATTTGCAGAATCAGTCCTTGTTTGTATAACCATAACCTTTGTAGATGCATCGTTTCAGTTCAGTTTTTGATTCATAACATTCATAAGGAACTCTTCAAAACGTCGAAAGTAGAAACCTCAAGACAAAACTCAGCGCGTGAGCTTGTTAACTGCTGAAAATTGCAGAAGTGAAAGAGTGTACAACAAAAAACGATAAGATAAGGGAAAGTATGGATTTTCCCTATTTAAATGTCATTGTAATGCTAAAAATTCATCATTTTTATTTTTAGTACTGTGTAGAAATTACACGCTGCTTTACATATTTTGTATATTTATGTTTCCTGTTTTATGTGTATTAGTAAATGTAACTTTCCCATTTGTCAGTGAAAGCATGTGCAACGTGTTCATTCCTAATGTCCTACAATGCCCTAGACATGTTAGAGAACGAACACGTCAACACGTACCCGAAAAGTGAACGAGTATTTAATAGGCACAATCACAATCGTAAGCGTGGATGAGCAATTAGGGCATACATTTTTAGTTTTCACATTTCGTTCACTGGATTTTCAATACGGTTGAAATCACGATAAAATGAAACTTGTTTTGAGTGATGAATTGAAGCATTAGACTGAAAACATCAAGCAAAGAGGTTTTTTGTGATATCAAAAGGAATGTTTCTCCGAAATTCTCATTAGTGTAGAGTCGTGTTCTCGTGTATCACAGTTTGTGTATTGACATTTTTGACATATTTATGAAGACTAATACAACTTAATAATAATGATGCGTCATAATAGCTTCTTGCGTGGTTCGCAAAGGACAATTTTAGACAACGTTCATAAAATTTTCCGTAGACGCACGTAACAACTGGATTTCAGTGTTATGTTATATGTACTAGTATGCATACTTTTTAATTTTGTGATAACAAACAGCAGGTAAACACTTTAATAAATTGTTTTCGTTATTTAATAAAAGAGTAAATGACGAGACTTGCAACACCATGCTGATTGTAACTAGTAACTTATTGATTGAAGATTAGATACCTCGTCATTATATGTAGTCTCATAAACACAATGGCATAAAATCAGATTTCCATACGGAACGTTCCAGAAGGTTCTTTCTTTTTGCTACGTCGAATCAGTAAATCGAGCATGATCTCTAATAAATAATAATAATGAAATATCATCACTGCGATTAAAGTATGTCCTTTCAGTTTTCCAAATTAGTACAGTAATAACAAACTATAACTTATGGTTTCAAGGAACGTGTGCTCTGAAATCGCGTGCTACGCAGTCAAATCATGGAAGTGTTCGAATGTCATGATCATAATGAGATAGTCGGAAATGAAGTGGGGAATTGTACTTTCCTGTTTGCCATCTACAATTTCACCAAATCCAAAATCAAGATGACAACTATAACTCTCGAGCGAAAGGATGAATACATGCACTTTTGTAATAAATGAGTGCTATTCTTCGCAAAACCTGGAAAAGCAAAAGGGGATATCATTCCTTCACATTATTCTTGGATTTTCACTTCAGTTGATTTATGTAGGAAAATTGCAAATGAATTCCAGATCCAGATTTACGTGAAATGTGGAACAATACATGTAATACTTCAGGTTTAAATAAACAAAGCAGGAGGTGCCTACTTTGAGTTTTAATTAAACTTTCTTGGGAAATTGTATTGTATTGTATACGTACTAACTAAGTGCGGGTAAGTGCATGGTTTCCAACAGATTTTCTCGTTTAATACTATTTGGCTACGTTTTCGTGAATTTGATTTCATTATCAAATCAACCTTGTCCTACCTTATGCCTTTTAGCTTCAACCTATTCAGAGATGGATTTACGAACGCATACGAAATGAACGAAACAGGTTTTGCGGTTCTTCTGCATGATCACACAACGCAGGTTGAAATACAAAGCCTGTTAAGCCTATGGAAAGCTAAATCTCTTCTGATGCAATAATTAACAAGCTTTGTGCTATAAACTCATTAGGGAAACCAAAATCTACTCCATTTCACTTTTAGTCCGAATCCCGACGTATCCTTTGTCTGCTAATCACTCGACGTGTCTGTGCAGTCACACGAAGAAATTCCTTTACTGACACACTTCTCCAATTGTGTATCATTAATCTGAGAAATCAACAGAGCAAATACAAAATTATTAATTGTTTCACCACCATCGTCACTTTCCAGGAATATAGCCAATGCAAACAAAGCTTTGACACTGAAATATAGCCTTGAGAATCTCTTCGGATGAACCCTTCATCCACCAACGGATGATGACAAGGCTACGGCAGCTCAACCAAATGCTTTCTGGGAGGCTGAGTGTCTGAGCTCCACCATAGTAAAGTTGCAATTTTGACAATCCAGAAGATACAAACTTATACAAACTCTTTTGCTGCTCTCTATCTCGAGCTTACTTCCAGTAAAAAGTGTATATAGAGTGCATAATAGTATAGTACCATAGAAAGTGCAAGTATAATGCTTATTACGCTTTATATAAGCAAGCTTTCGACTTTAACGGTCCAACTCAAAAAGAGAATTCGTGAATTCTCATGTGGCAAAAACCTCAAATGATATTCGAGACGGAAAGAAACTCTGCTGTTCAAATCTTTACACAGACGACAGCACAACATCTAAATTTATCATGGCGCATTTTCACCACAGAAGCATCCTTTTCTAACTGCTCATACTGTCAGTTTCAGACACACCAGACGTTTTTTCTATTAGGAATGTAATATGAGGAGATGTCTTGTACGTAAAATATTTATTCAAAATGCACTTTTTGCCGTTATAAAGTCCACATGAAAGTTCGACTGGTCGTTTTCACAGTTGTGTGAAGAATAGGATTTTTCACTTTCCCTTTTACCCAATCCAGGCACATGTCGGTTGGCATCAACGGGAAAGTCAATTGGAGTAATGCATCGCATCTTGAGTTCCCCTTGTCTGTCTGAAGGTCTTTCTGATGACTGACAGAGCAAAGCAAAAACGTGTACACAAGAAGCATTCGCAAGTCAAGGTCAAGACTTTCGTCTGTGTCGACAAGCACGCTTTTTTGCTTTTCTCTCTGCTCTACAAATGGACGGATGCGAGTGACTGAAAACAGCTAAACGTAAAAATGCAACTTAAAATCCGGTGATGTGGAAGCTGTGACCAAATTGAGCATCTAGCGAATTAAGTGCACAATTTTTCTAAAACGTCAATATCTTCATGAGAATGAGAATATGTCACACAATGTGTTGTTGACAGTTGACATCCGCATTCAGGGCTTTTAAAGAGAAATCTCATTTCTCGGGAGCTCGGCATCAATAAGCCGTAAGAAAATATCCGGTAATGGAGTTTTCGCTGCGGGCGAAAGCGGCAAATTGTGTATTCTCCATCACTTTCAATATTTACCAACAAACATATATTGCGTCGTAAAGAGCAGTTGTATAACATATAGTTATGCACATTATTTTTTAGGAAAGTTATTTTAAACTTCATTTCATTTAATTCAATAAATTGAACGAGCTATATTTACATAGAAAAATAAAATATCTCTTTCTGCCCACATGGAATGGTGTAACGAACAAATTCTTGTCCTATTTTGACCTTGATGTGACTAATTTGTGACTCTTGAACTTTCATTATATTTAACAAAGCGCAATATCATGAACATGACCAATTCCATACGGTCACGAACCCATTGACATGGACGACAATGACAGAATGACAGGCACGCGAGTATTTCCTGAGTAATGGTAAAGGGTTTTCAGAAGAGCACTCAACAAGGAAACTCAGTGGTGCTGCCGCAAGCATCCGTGAAATCACTGCACAGGAATTCGTAGAGTTCACGAGCTTACCTGTTCTTTAACCATTTGAAAATGATACTTTGTGGGATGTCGTCGTAGGAAGCCAGAATGTCACGTCAATTATAAGCACCGGAGATGAGCGATGGATATAGTCAATATTATTGTTATAAAAGCCCACGCCACGCTTCGCTTCTTAACTCGTCTTGAGTAATTGAAGTGCATGCTCAACGACAAATGCACTGGAACGATCGCATCCCAATCCCATCATTAAATGTTTTGATACATTTGAGTAAAGTGGACAGTGTAGTATAATTTAGAAGTGGAAAAGTGAAGGCTGGTAGTTTTGCGACGTATTCGGAGAAAACAGGAAATCAAAGAAACCAATATAAGGATACTGTGACGTTCTGTGAAATGCGTCGATTACAATGGTGTCAATTAGTAGACATTTCATTACCCTGGAAAGGGAAATGTGACATTGCAGTGAAAGTCAGACAGAAGAAGCGCCTTTAAGTTACAGATCCAACAAGTTCTGGAGTACGTCAACCACGTCGACAGGAAATTGTTTAACTTTCGTTTCTCAATGTGAAATGGAGAAGTGAGCCAGTGATCCAGTTTCACTTTTACTGTTTCTTCCTGCCTCTTGGAACTTTGTTTACTTGCACTATGTGACGGAGAGGTCCATTAAAACAACCCTTTTGACGGTTCGAACCTGTCAAACTCCGACAGCGTTTGTCTACCAAACCTTCTATTTAACCCTTATGTTGAAGTACCTTCTAGTTACTCTATTTTCCTTCAAAGCACGGTAAACAGAATAGATAGGGATTGAAAGGTCACGTGTGAAGTAATTGGAAAGAAGAGAAAGGTAAAATTACAGTTTATAATTGGGTTACTCTGGAAAAAATATACTAAAGTCAAACTACCAATAGTCAACTAACAAGACTCTTTTCTCAGAACTAAAACTACTATAGGAAGTCATTTTCATAATAGACACTGCCAAAATGTTACTGGTTAGATTCATTTTAGAAATGTACTAATAAGGAAGCTTTGCCTTAAGCTATGCCATCTCGAAATAGATCCAGGATTTTCCAGGTCCACAGACATGTCAAGCTTAGTAAAAACCGGAACGCCGTGTCCAATTTAGAATAAATTAATTTGTCGCTTTGTCGTTCATGCTTCAACCTTGCTCACCTGAATATAAGCCCACCATGGTTGATTTTTATCTTTCGCCTTGAGCGTGTCACGCTACAAAAACAACTGTTTAGATGTATATAAGCACTAGTTTATCATCCAACATCACACAATGTGTGTCGTGTCTTCCTTCGAGTGATCTCTGGGGGATAAATTATTGCCACGTGTCTATTGTCACATTGACATTATCCTTGTGACAAAAGTGCAATAGTAATACTGCCATACTGCACTGATAAAGTGTAGCACTGAAGTTGGAGTACATTAGTGAAAATTCTATACTTTGAAGTGGAGATACAATATTCTTTTGAAACGTGTCTCTAATTCTAATGTAACAACTAATGACATTGACATTACAAAGGTTACTTTTGGCTAGCGATAGAAACGTAGAAACCAGTCATATTACCAGATATGGAAGCGTAAAACGTTGATATTAACTTATCAATGCAAAAAGTTGTTTTTGAAAACCACTGTCTGGTCCAGACTGTGAAATCCTATATAATTTTACGGGAACAGTTTCACAGTTCCGTATAAATAAAATGGCTTTTAACACACAAAACATTTTATCCATCTCTTTTTCTTAAAGCGCATACTTTCCACGAACCAAATCGACACACGTTTCTCAATTCAAGTACTGTTCAAAAACTTTGTAAAGATTTCCAAAAACCTTAAGCCTTTTACGAAGTCCAACCTTAAGCACTGTTGTGATTTTATGATTCTTCATTTATTATGTAGTCTGAATTTCCTCAATGCCTTTTATTTATATACTTATCACATGAATACCTTGAAGAAAAGAACTTTCTTCGACATACATAAATTCACGATCAGAATTCTTTAAACTCTATAAAATCCCTTTCAAAATGTCTGTTCTAAAGGATAACATCAAGCTTTTCTCCGTATGGATTTTCGTGTAAATCCAAGTTCACGCTGTAAACGACTTCGACATTCGCTCGTATGTTTACGTTGTTTACTACTTTCCCTAGCAGTGGAAACAACGTCATTATTATTGCCTTTACTACAGAGTTAAGCTGGATTAACGCTCCAATATCACTAAAATTCCAGCTTTTTCTGCTTCTGGTTTAATTCTCAGGATGGACTTTCTCGTACAAGATAAGTCCGAATTGTTAACATGGCTTTTTTGCGTCGTCTTCCTCTATTTGAGCGAAGGATCACAACAGTATACGAAATATGAGTATACTACATTCTCGGATTATTTAATCAAAATCTCAAGTGTTTCCTTTGAAAGTTTTCTTTCTTTATTGATTTACCATAAGGAAAGGGTGAAAGGCACTTGAACTGCTTATGCTACACTCAAACGTTGAAATGAAGCATAATCTGAGCTTTCGTAGCTCAGGATTTTCGTCCGTGTGATCTTCCTTAGACGTGCTCGCCGTGCCGCTCCATTAGATTTCACTTCAGGTAGGTTCTCAAAATTGGATTTTTTTATCCTTCACCCTCTTTCTTTCATATTGTTCTTGTCGGCAAAGTCATAACAAGGTACATCAAGGATTTTAGCCTCGTAACCGTAAAAAATAAGATGCAGTTGTGCCAACTAGTGATTAGCAATAAGACACTACCTGGTTATAACGTTGAAAACTTAAAGGACTTTTTCATAAAGTATTCTTAATAGTGACTTCGTTCTAATCCTTTATGAGTTCCGAAATGAAGACGAACAGAAGGAGCGAAACTCTTTAGTGTTTCACGATTGCAGCGATGACTTCCATAAATACTTTTCATGGCTCGTACACGTACACAACATTCCTTGTCGTCACTTGCCAAAAATTTCTGCCCGAGAAATCTTATCTTGAACAGAACCATGAAAAACCTTCCTTCCGTCAGCTTGACATTGGCACTTGGTTTCTGTAGTAGAGAAAAAGTAGTTTTAAACGACCCATCAATCTTGGATGGCTACCTCCTAAAAAGTCGACCTCCTGTATGGAACATCATTATCATCCCTTCAAGCAGTTGAGATTGAAATCAGCTCAAGTTTTGAAATGGTCGCATTTAAATAATGGAATGTCTTTTGAGGTTATGTAAATTGCAATTCCGCTATGCTCAATTGAGAATGAAATTGTTAACCATCTTTTCGCCAATGTGCACATTTCAGTCATGCAGAAAAGCCACAGCGAAAGCATTTGTACAAAAGTGCTGTTTCAAAAAATAACCAAAGAAAAGAACAGCGATTGCACATTTTTTATTGGTAACCACGTCTTTGGAATGTCAATGTTGAAATCTTTCATATTTTCCAAGCTACCCATCCAGAAACTTTGTATTTAAATTACACGTACGAGATGTTTTTCAAGTTCTTACGTTTCAACTCCACACTTCCTTTACAACATATAAAATATGTAGGAAATAATCATTGTACAGTGTAAAAGGATAGCTCTTTTGCTTGGAATGTTGGAATTAAAAGAATTGTTTTTCCGGAATTTTTGCATGTTTTTGTAAACAAATCTTATAGGCAGACGGTCGATCGAGTTCCTATTTTTCACTACGATTATTTTGAAGTTACTGTCTACTGTCTGCGTCTACTCTTATGTTCATGTAATTTTCACTAGTCGCGTCGGTGATAATGATGGCAACCCGTCCAGACACGCCCCATGGATTTGATTTCTGAAGCAGTACGCATATTTTCCGGTTCATGTCCTTTTTTTCTCATTTTCATACACTCATGCGTTTCTTCAAATTATATTTACTTTTCTGAACAATGCTTCAGGTTTACTTCTGTCGGTGAAATAAAATTATAGAGAACTTTGAACTATATTGATTTTTCCCAAGGTTCGATCAGGATCATTTGAAATTATCGCACTCGAATTTCCTGCAACACAACGAGTTTAGTTTTCTCCTTTTCAAATGAGTCGCAAGATCTGAATGACCAATAAATGCACTCGCTGGTAACATCCAGCATTCAGCTGCATCTGGATCGGAAATAAATGCAATAGTAGTTCCCGTATTCAATGCTTTATTTACGCTAATGAAATAGTTTTCGAATGCATAAAACGCACTCGCGAGGCATATTAATCTTGTCAACACTGCAATAAATGCAATAGTAGTCCCCGTATTCAATGCTTTATTTACGCTAATGAAATAGTTTTCGAATGCATAAAACGCACTCGCGAGGCATATTAATCTTGTCAACACTGCACCTTCCTGGGATTTAATTTCTGCTTCACTGTCACCTTGGGTCGTCGGAACTAATTTTCTGTCCAAACTTGATTCCCTTGTTGACTTCAGAACTTTTGTACAGTGGAAAAGAACTTATTATATCATACTAAAACCAAACCCAACTCCAAGAACAAAAGACATCAAAGAAGACCTGCTGTGTATGCTGTGCCTGTGCCGTATACAACAAAGCATTCGTAATTTGAAATGGAAAAGTTCCTCAATACTTTTCAATAAAAAATGTCGAAGGTTGTAGTCAAACCTTGATGTCCTTTTAATGCACTGGGTGAGAAAACCACTAACACCAACGAAATAGTTGTTTTCAGTTTCTGTGCAATGTACCATTCATGGAAAGTTTTCGGGTTTATATTGACTTCCTCTGTTCTTGTTTTATAACCTTCGCCTTCATGTGGAGTGTGGAATCATTTGTAGAGAAATGTGAAATGGTTTACATGAACTCTCCACAATAAAGTCGCAGATAAGCCTCCCATAACTTCGTATTCTCAAATAGCAAACTCCTTACACTCTTCATTGTGATATACCGGTGCGATATAACACGTAATGCTCAGGTTTTTCAAGCAGATAACCAAAAAATCCTGAAATCCTTGGGAAAACTTGAACAGTATTTGAGTTTCCTGAACTTATGTTCTTCTTAATTCTTACTGCAATTCAACACGAACCCGAAAGTCCAAATTACATCACGTTTAGGTAATGTTTTGTACGGAAAGTAAGCTAGGAAAATGATTGCGATCTTTCCTGGTAAAATTATGAAAAAATTTATATTTAGTTTTCTACGAGCGATTTTCTTTCGGCTTTTGAAATTGATTTGTGGGGTCAATGTGAATTTAGTCAACAGAAGAAGCAAAAGCTGGGCGAAAGCTACCATTTGAGATTTGCTCCTTTGCGAATTTTTGTAACCCATGCGTATATCTGCGAATGCGAACTTGCATGTCGCTTTTCGTGTCTTCGTCGGACGATCCAAAGCAGAGCAGAAGACACAAGTTGTAGGCCTGAGAAAAGAGCGGCTGGAGTGTTGCATGGCCTTCAGTCGGAATATGAGTCTCCGTCTGCCAACACTTTAGTACGAAAATTCAGTCACCCTTGTCTGTGTTAAAAGCCTGACCTCTTCAAACAAGTACTTCATCATCCAAAAATCGTTTTGTAACAAAAATAGCTCACATCAGTCCAGTGTCAAGAAGAAAGCCTTAAAAACTTTTCGGTAAATTGACCAATTTTTGGATTGGTTCTGAACAGAATTTCCAAGAGATTTTTGCTGTCAAAGAGAAAGTCTCATTTCACCCCGTAAGCCTCCCAACGCCCCAAAACGTTCCAAAGCTTCCAACTTTTAACTATTCTATTATTGAATAGTGCCAAGTGCCAATTTTAAGAAAATTGTCGCACTTGTTTTCTAAACATTGTCGTTGGGGACCGAGTCCCCTGTACATTTTCTTTAAGAGAACTTTTTAAACAACGTGACACAATATTTTGAGAAAGTTTAAAATTAGTAGCGGATGTGTTACTTTACTTATTCTGTACCTTGCCTTTGAAAAGCAAACACGCAGCGGTCCAAGTGCACGAACAGAGCATTGATAATATTTTTCTAATAATACCCTTCTTTCTTCGTTGACAAGTAGTAAATTTTTTTTCGCTCTTATAAGCTTTTACTGGACAAGCAACAAAATGTAAGAAACCCAACTTTTTAAATTATGCTTTTATCTGCATGCTAAACTTTATTTTTGCCTTTGAAATGTTAGTTAGTGTTAATTTATTCCGTAAAAAAAGGCGTCATATAGCATTGCATAACCGGGTAGACAAACACGTTTAGTATTATAGCTCTAGAATTTTGGATTCCACACGCAAAACTTTTAGATTCAAATCGGAAGCATCTACGTTTCACAACTGATGGTTCAATTAGAATTCAGAACATCATCATTTCGTCGAATTGTACTAGCTTACCCTCAAGAGTGCCGTAAAATGCATTTATACATGTAGTAAAATTCAGAAACTAGCAAACCTTTGTGAAAATAAAGAACAAAAAGCAGAAGGCATTAAAAATGTAATAGAAGGCAGTATCAGCACAAGACGCGTATGCAAATTTATGACTGCTAAGCTAACCGCACATGGTTATATTAAAAGAAGTAATGAAATTTGAACTCATTAACATGAGTCGGGATGTTTCTATACATTATTCATCGTTTGGAAGTCATCTTTTTTCGAGTGCACATGATATAATGATACGTTTCAAGAAGGACACGAAAAGGACAAAGCAGAAATCTATAAGAGCATTCCTACGTAGTTTCGGTCTGTATCTGCAAAACAGATTTTTCCGCAATTATCCAATTGTTAAATAGCGGTCATTAAATTTTTGTGGAAATGTTTGTCTCCAATGTTAAAGGGACCCAGCTAAGCTATTTAGGACCATTTATCTAATTTCATTATTATAGATTCACTTTATTAATATTTCCTTCCGCGTCGTGTCTTCGCGCAAGTTGCGAAATTGAATCTCGGATGTTTATTGACACTGATATCACGCTCAAAGTTCATCATCATATCATATCATATTTATGCTATGGAACGTCCTATAGAAATTGATACTGTGTGTTATTGCAGTTGGCATTGGTCTTGGTCGCCTGTCCGTGTGTTTACCTTCATACAAAATTCATGTGAACACAAAAATTGACAGTTTTATGCTGTTTCAAACAGCTATAAAGTAAATCCTGGTGGTAAACGTGGATGTGAGTGCGTCTTAGCATTGTTTTGGACGAAGGTGATTTTTTGGAACTGCGTGATACCATGAACGATTTGAGTGTACCTCACGGAATGTCAAATATCTCAAGAGCGCCTTGGTATCAAGTAATCAAATTCCTTACACCGTTTCACCACGAAGGATATCAGATCTGCCCTTGGTCGTCGACAGGAATGTCATTGAATCAAGTTTAGGAGTACCAGCAACAAAGGGAACATAGTTTCATTTCGCAGCGATTTCAAATTTTGTACCTGTAAAGAATTTTGTGGATGATTGGTTATCCCTTGCACATTTCAAGTACTCTTATTCATAAGCCGGAAGCTCTTGTTACGAAGCGAGTGTGCAAGATTGTTTAATTAGTGAAAAATACCTACAACGTTTCATCTTGTTTCGCAGCTTGTAACGCTGTAGTCATGTTCATTCAAACAGACGTCAACGTATCCGAGTGGCTGAGCACAAACGACTCAGGTTCCGGAATAGAACCGAATGACACCAACAGCGACAACAACGCAATTCCTCCAGGGAAACTTGTGTTCTTTGGTGATCGAGACGACAATCAAACGGAAATATGGTCAGTGGCTACGTCAAGTAGCATCGTATCCTCAAAATTGTCAGCGTCTATAGCCGCAACAGTCTCTACGCTTGTCATGTCTGATGCCCACGATGGAATGGGCTCAATCCAAGGAAATGAAAGCGAATCTCAATATTGGCCAGTGCGCGATCCCCTGTACATCACGATTCCCATTACAGTCATCTATGTGATGATTCTCATCATCGGACTCCTGGGCAATGTGGTCACATGTGTGGTCATTGTCCGTTCTCGTTACCTTCACACAGCAACAAACTACTATCTCTTCAGCTTGGCTGTATCCGATTTGCTGTTATTGCTTTCGGGCTTACCGGCGGAGATGCATTCGATTTGGCGTCGCTATCCTGACATCTTCGGCGAAGTCTTTTGCGTGGGACGTGGACTAGCAGCAGAAACGTCTGCGAATGCCACAGTGCTAACCATCACCGCTTTCACTGTCGAACGATATCTGGCGTAAGGATTCTATTTAATTTTCTCTTCCCTTTCTTCCTTTTTTACATACTCAACCAACTTTCTTTCTCCATTGTCGTATAGTCGCCTGGAAAATTTCTATTGACAAAGTCTGCTTTGAGTTTGCCGTGCCTCGACACTTGTATGGACTTTTTGGAAATTGACTACCAGGCGTCAAAAAACTTGAGCTTAGCGTGTATATATAGTACAGTTAGGTTGTATACATTTTGTGACCTACTTTTTTATTTCTTAATTTCAGCATTTGTCGCCCATTCATGCTCCAAAAATGGCAGAACAAATTGAGACGGGTTGTCCGACAGATTATTGTCATTTGGCTTGTTTCCATTATACTCGCCATCCCACAGGTAACGAATTGATTCACGTTCTCTCATCATGATACAATTATTCTCTATTGTTCCCTTTTTGTTTTTCTTTCTCGTTTGTGCGTAATGCCCTGCCCGAAAAGCTATACTGAGTTTCATTTATCGTGCAAACAACTTATTTCTGCTTTTGTCGTCTCATTTGTATGCATTTTATAACCTTATATACAATTACGGCTAGCCTCTAAAGTAGATGTATCCGTCACCTGTCATCTTCAGATCTCACAGTATAATAATAAGTTCTCTTCGCAATTCGCATAGTGACAGCAGACATTGAAAGAACTTTGAAATTCATAAACAAAGTATAATAAAAACAGTCTGATTGTCTGATCCGAGAAAGGAAAATAAAGCTTCCAATCTGTGTTGGTTTGTTTGTTTCCACAAACAATAACATCCAATCAAAACTTGATTTGACCTTGGACTTTGTGGCTAAAATCACACCAAATAACATTGTGAAGAGGAACTCATGGGTAATCATGATAGTTAAGAGTCCTAACTCCTAAGTCTCATAAGTTCGTCAATTTTCGCATATATGGGAAATTATGCTTTTTGGGAATGATATAGACCTTCCCCATCAACAACTTGCTTGCATACTACGCACTCAACGACCTTTTCTGTTATTTACACACTTCTTTGCAGTTTGTTGTTGACAAAAGATGTTACAATAAATTAGTAATAACCTTGAATGATTATAAATATGATGAACATCGTGAATACTATGTAACTCAAGTCATAGTTTTCAATGCAGTACGATAAAGAAGCTATAATTACCGTTTTCTAAGTTTCAAAATTATGAGGAAATTGGCTGAATTAAATAATTTAAAGGTGCTCATTTATGTCAACTAGTACAAGTGCGCAATAATAAACTTGTCACCTTCAACTTGTTTTGAGGGCATTTTCTCACGAATTCGCGAGACGATTGACGCAATTGGCATCAGTCGATTATTATTATTATTATTCTATTATAGCTTGCAATGGATAGCAAAATGCAGAATGCGTTGTGGAATGGACACTGGACACGCTTTCCCAATTGTAAATATAATAGCAGCATCAAGTGCAGTAATTCGAAAGTGAAAAGTCTCAATTTAGCGTTATACTGTCTTTCTTTCAAATGATTTTTGCTACATTAATGTGCGATTTCTATTCAAAATGTTAAATAGATTAAAGTACCTAGCTCGTAACTCAAGAGTAACTGATGCTTATAACCAACACTTCGGCCATCGTCGAAACTTGAATAAAACATCGCTACTTTCAGTTATGCAACAAAAGCACTCAGTCCTTATTTTCTGAAAATCTTGACGCAGGTTTTTTAATATAATTTAAAAATAGACGCAGCTCTGATCTTT